>JAVDBV010021290.1:1293-28212 GCA_032619315.1 Piper longum
CCCCCCCCCCCCCCCCCCCCCCCCCCCCCCCCCCCCCCCCCCCCCCCCCCCCCCCCCCCCCAAACTAATTAAGGCTTGAGAAATGAATTGAGTTATTTAGTCCTTAATATCAAATTTTAAAATAAATTATACAATAGAGCAATATTAAAAATACAAATTAAGCAAACTAAGTTGGTTTTGAATTTAAATTAATTTCAATAATAATATTCTGAATTAAAAATTAAAGATAACTAAGTAAAGTTTGAGCAAAACAAAACTCGATTCTCAACACCCCATCAACATGCCTCCAAACAACAAATGGGCATTTTGCTAGTTGAATTGATGTGCTACCATCTAACTAATGGTTGCCCATCTCTCAAATAGAAGATTGCTTGAAGAGTAAAGAGAAGATTTTATGTTGAAAACTTATAAAATGTGGATCCATTTCAATAAACTGATATGACTACTTTATAACTGATCCTAACCATTTGTTGGATTCTCACCTTTTCTTTCTTTTCTTCCTTGCCTTTGGATTCATTCATCATCTAGCCACATTGGTTTTTTTCAATTTTTTTCCATATGTTATATTCAATCCTTCTCATTTGGAAGAATGTGGTCCTCTTTTATTCTGTCCTTTTATCTTTTTTGTTTCATTGTTTCAAATTCCCTTGAAAAAGCTCACTTGATCAACTTCTTTCCCATTCTTGTTCACACATAGCATGATAGTCATGAAGTTGAACTATAGAGTAAAATTATATTAAATGAAAAAAAACTCGGAAAACTAATAAAATTAAATTTAATTCCGTTAACCCATTTATGTGCTAATTTCTAAACTAAACCAATAGATTGTTTTAACATGTTTTATATCATTTATGATTATAGGTGTTAGTAATGTCATGAGTATTGAATTATTAATTAAGATGGTGTGTTGGTTATTAAGCAAATAACTCAACATTATTTAGTCACTGAGTGGAGTGCTGCCAAACTTTAGGCCTAAACTTACCAATTTATTTCTGGTCCCACTTTCCCTTAAAATGGGACCCTCACTTTGAAAACATAGTTGAAATAAAACACTATGATGTAATCTGCAGTTCTTTTGCAAACTAAGTCAAGCATGGTTTTCACAAACAAGCAACCATCAAGCATCTTCCATAATCAACTTTTTGACATCTACCAATTAAACTTTAACTAGAATGCTGCTTACCCAAAAAAAACAAAATTAAGATCATAATTCAGACTAATTGAAAACACAATTAATTCATCTCAAACAAAATCTTTTATTAAATTTTCAATTAGAAAACAAGAGGTGATCATTACATTTGTTTTGTTAGCATTATAAGGAAAGGAACCACACACATATATATAAATATAAATATATATATATATATATATATATATTACATATATTCTAAGATTAACATTTGATAATCAACTTCTTTCCAATTGCTCCAAGTATCTCTGCAGATGGGGGCATAGAATAGCATCACGGCCATGGAAGAGTCTTAGGTACCCTTTGCCACTCCCCCTCAGCATGTCATCGGCCTTATCGTCATCGTCGTCGTCTTCGACGCCGTCGGGGAAGTCCACCGCCTCCATGATGTCATTCAAATACTCCCCACCATAATCCTCCTCCACCTCCATCTCCAACTCATGTTGTTCATAATTTTGCAGGCCTTCCGAGATGCCCCGGCCTCCACTCTCCGCCGGGCAAAGCCCCACCGTGGCTTTGTTGCGGAACGCAGCGAGGAGGAAGAGCGCCACCACCAGCAGCCACCGGAAAATGGTCCATCTCTTCATCTATGTTGAAGAAGAGTAATAGAGCTAGCTCTTAGTGGTGGTATGAATCACAATACATATAGGACATATCATAGCAAACAAAGGATGTGAAAGTTGTAATCGGTTTTGTGTCATCTAATGTACATTTTGGCCCCTTTAGCGGGCCATGAACACTTGGGTCCATTAAAAGCTTGAGCCCTCGGCGATTAACTTAATTAAGCTCAACTTGACTCGTAATTCGATTTGATAAAATTTATATGCAAAAATTAAGTTGGAATCAAATGAAGTAAACTAGGTATCTGTCAGCTCGATTTGAAGCTCGATATATTTTAGATACAAAATAGGATTTGGGACCAAATATATGCCTAGAAATTCAGTTAAAATTATAAAAGAACATTATATAATGATAATAGTTTTAAATAAGACTATGTATGAATATTATTTTATGTGCACAATTATGCCAATTTTGAGATATTTTAAAATTTAAAATAATTTTTTAGTTTATAATATAAAAGAAAAATATTCATAAATACAAACCAAATCAGTTCGAGCTCAACTTAAACTTGATTTAATTTGAATGCTAATAGGCTCGGGTGAACTTTAAACAAATAAGTTGAATTTAAATTAAACAAAATTCAATTTCAACTTGCCTGATGAATAACCCTGTTGATTCTTAAAATTAAGCCTACAGTGAGCCAGTCTCAACTCTTAAGTACCTACCGTAACCACATCTCATTATCCGTTGTTTTGTATATGGATGAAGTGTAGCCCATTTATGCCATTTTCGTGGCCCGGATGAGTCAAACTGCATTTTGTTTGGCCCGATTTCAGATCATTTATTATTACGTTCGATTTGAGCCTATTTGTATTTAATTTGATTTAAATTTGAGTCAAACTTTAACTGGCTTAATCTATATATACTAATATTTTCTTCTATATGATTTATATTAAAATATGTCAAAATTAAGTATTTGCAAAATTTGTTATGTCTTTCCTACTAATCAAAGATACCCTTTAAAGGGCAGAGAAAAATTCTAAACCGAAAGTAAAATATACTGAATTGCTATGAGTTTTTTCCCAAAGTAATTACTATGAATAACTATGGTGGTCTTTGGGGAACATTGGATTGGATTATCAGGCTATGTTTTGCGGCCATGATTAATGTTGTAAAAACTACGTGGTCCTTGGCCGTTTCTTGTTATCATCAAACAGTCAATTGTGATTAAAAACCTTGTTACAGTGCTCTACATTCCTCCATTGCTACCTGAGGCTATGGTTGAAGCTAGTGGTGCGTCGGATGGGGCATTGTTTAGGGTCATCCACTCTGGAAAAAAAGTTGGTTGTTTATAGTTAAAATTCTTCGATCAAATAGGTTACGGTCAAAATTCGGTCAATATAAGAAATTATTTTTATCTCATATTTATTTTACAATTTAATTATTTTTTATGATAAATATTATTAATTTTCTCATAAACGACTAGTATCTCGTTTATATAATAATCCCTTTTATTTTTTTTGTTTCTCTCCTATCTATTAACATAAAAAATAAAATTGTTTTAATTTAAAAATATATTTGAATAAGGAAATATTATATTATAATGAGAATATTCAAAAAATAAGATTAATGTAAAATTTATGGCTAGATATATATCAAATAAGCCCTCTATCGGAATTAAAAATTCATTAAGTGTTCCCCCTATTAAAAGCTCAAATAGGAGATTGCAAAAGGTTACCAAGTTAATTATGGAACGTTTATCAAATGAGTCAATATGAACTAATTTAGAGAATTATTTAAATAAACTAACTATTTCTTTTGGTAGATAGAGTAGATGAACAATTTGATATATTATAATGGTAGAGATTAAACACATTAAAATATTATATTTTGGAAAAAATTATTTAAGATATTTTAGCCATTTCTATGTCAACCGCCGTCTCTGAATTAACATTAAGTATTATAGAACAAACAATTAGTTCAAGTAAGAATAATTTGAACTAAAAAACATTTAAAACTTTAATACATGCTCAAAATTGGTTTAAGAATAAATATAAAGATAATCTATATATTATATCTATGCAATTTCTATTTTTGATATATTTTTTAATATTTATTCTTCTCTTACTACTATATTTTTTACTTGTAGAGAAACAACCAAATTCATTATTAAATTTTTTTTAAAACAATAAATATTAAAAAAATAGAAAATATTGATAATTGTTATGATGAAAAGAATATTTCAACATCTTCATGTCTATAAAGATTATCTGAGAATGTTATATTTAGTTTTTACTCTTTTACTATTTATAAAATATTTATACAAGTAATTAGATATTTTATATATCATTTCATATAGCTGAACTACATTGGATAAAGAATCAACTATTAGAACATTTTTTCTTAGTATTTACAATATTAAACTACATTTTAATGTGAAAGAATATTTTAAAGCTTATATAACTTATTAATTTTTATTTAACTTGAAAATATATATGGACTAAATTTTAAAAATTTAGTAAATTTTATTATTAATTGAGAGCATTCTAAGTATATAAATAGTTTGATAAAATTATTTATGTGAATATATCGTTTTAAATTCTTTAACAAGAAGGCGACTTTTATCTTGTTTTTATTTAAGTTATTTTAGATATTAAATATCAATTATATATATATATATATAATTAATTTTAATATATATAACTAGTTCGGTCGAACAAAAACATATTTATATTTAATTTATTTTTATTCGGCCAGTCGGCGTGCTTCCATGGAGTCGTACGAAGGAAGTGCGTGCGCTTCTGTAGTTGAAGCAGAGCATGTTCATACCATGCTATGCCTCCATCGTCACTCCTTGTTGTCTCAATGGAGCTTGTCCTCCATGCACTGCCCTTTTGTCCCCTACCATCAAACTCAAGTAACTCTCTCTCTTTGTATGTACGAGCATGTTGTGTGAATGTATAAATGCCTGTTTGGAATGAATTGGTTGGTAGGATCAGAAGATTTCAACTAAAGGCAAGGGTGCTCATGTGCAGGAGATAAGCCGGGCCTGTGGTGAACTGGGAAGATGGAATTGGAAGGAGAGACATGGTGGGCTCTCTTGTTGCTGCAGGTTGGTTGTTTATTGTCATTTCCCCTTGAATTCTAATCTGCAAATATGGTTCCTTTGCAAAATCATAAACCGGTTTGTCGGTTATATCTTTTTCTGCTCACACTTTCATAATGATGAGCTTGGAGAAAATTATTGAGTTTTAGAGTATTGGATTTCTTTAGTTTGGTTAGTTTCTGATAGGACTGTGTTTCTGTGATCCATAGCTTTGTTTTCTTTAGAAATGGAAAACAGTTATCTTAACACATGGGCCACTGGTTTCTGACTTTGTTGTTCTTATGCCTTAACAAAAAAAAAAACTATTTGTATGCTCAGACTTGGCAGCGTTTATCTCACATTTTTATACGTTAGAAAATTGCAATGATAGCAGATTATTGGATCACATGTTTAGCTCAGGGGTGCCTGTATGGTTATCTTTTTAATAGTGACTTCCACTGGCAAAGTTATATGCTAAAAAGTGTCTTTCCTGGTCAAGTCATAGATCTTTGATTTCCAACTTATTGCATTGTCTATTTTTTGCCCATTGCAAACGTCAATTCTTATGACGCAGGAACTGTTCCTGTTTACATCTGAGATGGCAGAGGTTGGGAGCACAAGCAGGAGAGCAGTAAGATACTGTTATCTGTTAATGAGGAATTTATGATTTGACATTTTAGTTTGCAGGCATTCCATTCTGTTTTCAAGCTGCTTTCTGTCTGTAGCTTAGAGCAGCAAAGATACCAGAGAGCGAGTTCGTCACCCTCCCAAATGGTCTAAAGTTAGTATGAACTATTAGTTGTACCACTCTTCATACAATTTCAGCTAGTTGGTTTCTTATGCATTAGAGAAAAATGACATTCCTAATTATACTTTTTCTTTTCAGTGCTGCTTGAAACTGCTTAATGAAGTAAAAATGGAAAGAAAACCATGCTCAGCTGTGGACTATCAGAGCATAAAGGCTAGTTGTGGAAAGCATTTTTTAATAACCAATTCACAAAAGATCAAGCTCTTAAGTTAAAATCAAAGAGTTTCTACCAATAACACTAAGCTGAAATAAAGAGAATGAATCTATCAAAATGTGCAGAGGCAGATTATTGATGCAGACTAACACTTAACATAAGGAGCTAGCAAATCTTTAGCAGAATTTGACTTGAATTTTCACAAGTTGTAGGAGGATAAATGCAATGGACTTCTCTGACATCAAATCAAAATTATGTCTGATATGAATTCTGTCAATCTGTTGCCCTCTAGATTATTGATGCAGACTGACACTTAACATAAGGAGCTAGCAAATCTTTAGCAGAATTTGAATTGAATTTTCACAAGTTGTATGAGGATTAATGCAATGGACCTATCTGGCATCAAAATTTGTACGTCTGATATGAATTCTACACAATCTGTTGTTCCTCCAATGGACATATCTGACATCAAAATTTGCATGTCTGATGAATTCTTCCCAATCTGTTGTTCCTCTAAATTTTAACAGCTGACAAGCCATGAAACAACTAACCATTCGACTTGTGTTTGCAATTTTCGTCTCAATCAGGTATTATGATTTGAAAGTTGGAAATGGTCTTAAGGCAATGAAAGGCGCACGGGTTGCAGTACGGTTGTGGGCTCTGTTAGTTTATTAGCATTTTAACATATCAATATTAAATCTCATGTAATTGTAATAACCTAAAATCATGTCCGGTTTTCACGAGAAATTAACATTCGTTGTAATAGATATAGATCATTGATGCTAGCACTTATGTCTCAATTTCATGCATTTTTATGTAGGTTCATTATGTTGCCAAATGGGGAGAGGAATAACTTTCATGACCAGTAGACAAGGGCTCGGTGTTGGAGGCGGCACAGTAAGAATAAAACTACAGTGGAACTTGTTGATTACTGAAATGACATTGCTTGAAAATTCAATACCATATCCTGGAATACCATTTTCAAAAAAAATTATCTTTTACGCAAACTAATTTACTGGAACACATATTTTGTAGCCATATGGATTCGATGTTGGACAATCGGAGAATGGAACAGTTCTAAAGGGATTAGATCTTGGTGTGCAAGGCATGCGTGTTGGAGGCCAGGTAACCTCTTGATCCCCCTTTCTTGTATTATTTGGTACAAGACACCACCCATCTCATATAGAGATATGGGGCAATTCTAAGACTTCTGTCCTTCCCTCAAATATATATTGTATTATAGTAGTTTTTCTTAGTGAAGAAAAACATTTTTTGTACAAATATCTTTAATCAGTTTTCAGACAAACTTAAGTACGATTTTTCTTGTAATGCACTTAAATGACTTTGAAATGGGAAATTAACGCCATTAATTATAAATAGGATTGGATTTTGGGTGATTAAATATGTCTCTATCATATTTGACAGAGTTGTTGATTGTTCCGCCCAACCTGGCTTACGGAAGCAAAGGAGTCCAAGAAATTCCTCCAAATGCAACCATTGAGGTATTAAGATATCTGGATTATAAACCCAACTTTTTTACTGTAAATCCATAACTTGCTTTTGTTTATACATGATGGAAATTAACCAATTCATTTTTTATTTTCTCTTCATTCCAAACACTTGTTGCACATGAATTTACCAAGGAACTGTAACAACTAATCCAGAAGTCACCATCATCCTATTTTTGATACAAAAGGGTGTAGTTTGTTGATTGAAGTTGTGTTAGATATGTGACATAATAATAATGTATTTTCATGCTTCTTGTGAACTTACAGATGGATGTTGAACTGCTTTCTATAAAACAAAGCCCATTTGGGTAAGTACAAAAAATTCCAAAAATTCTTATGTTAGTTACAAATTTTATTTTTTATGAGTGGAAAACTTAGTAAATCAATTGTTTTGATACAATTTGACAGGACTCCTGTAAAAATTATTGAAGGCTGATGGTGACTCAAGTTTAATGCATCCCTTATTTTTTTTAAAGGTTTTACTTGCAGGAACTCAAAACTGCAAGGTCCTCCAGATCTCCTCTTATCTACTGTACCCATTAATCACCATTTGTGAATGATTTTACTATTTATTCTATGAAACAACAAATTCGAATTTTTTCCTTTGTTTCAACACAAACTATAATTGAAAAGAAAATTAATGAAATGTATTAGAGGGGAAAGAAGATTGCAATAAGTAGGGGGAAATGTTCCCAAAAGAGTTCAAAATATTAGTAAATTGCAAAGATATGGGCATTTGATATATATTGGAGGTGACACAGGTTAAACTCTTGAATTTGCACTGACATTCTACTTGTATAGGCTTGTGAGAAATCAGGATTAAAATTTCTAATTTCTTTCAGAACTTAGAGTCTCAAAATATTTATACTTATATTTATATTTATACTGCTGCTGTTATCAAGTATGAAGTATCAACCTACATCAAAATGTAATCCAATTCTTATAATTGTTTTTTACATGCAACTAACCTCAGTAGTTTTACTATTTCTTATTCATTATCGACTTGTGAAATATAATTATCAGATGATTGGTAATATTATTGAAATACCGTTCATTCACATAACAAGATCTTTTTGTTATACCATCTAATATAAGAGTATATAACCAATAGGCTTTGTTGAATGTAAGCATGTTTTCGCTCCCTAGTTTTTGCAGATCAATTTTAAAAAATATATATATTTGTATGTTGCCTAGGTGAATATAGCTTTCTTGCAAGCTTATTGTCTGAAATCTTCTCCACCTGATAGAAATGTTGGAGATACATATGTATCGATTATAAATGACAGAGTTTTGATAGTTGGATGCCCTTCTTAATGTCAACCCTCCTTTCTTCGAGCTTGGGACTAGCAATGCACGGGCATTGCTGGAGTTTGAAGGAACTTTATTTTAAAAAAATCAGCTACTTTGAAAAGAATTTTTTTTTAACCTTATAACTAGTCTTTAAATGCAACGAATTGGGTAGGCTTGATTACATCCCCATGTCAAATCTTCATGGCATATATAGGTTCCTTGCCCATTGATTTTAAATTTCAGACTATCAAAGCTGAAAGTGCTTGATACAACCAGCAAATAATCTAAAATTAGAAAAGTTCCTTGAATGAATGCTTTTTCTTCCCCTAGTCCTTTTGACTTGAATTGATTGAAGGAAATTTTCATTCCTTTTACAGCCTTATCCATATCAAACAACACTAATGGTATATATAGGCAAATTTTTTGGAAAAGAATCCTCCATGAGTTGCTTTTACTCTCTTTACTGAAAAATAGAAGATAATGTCTCCCTAGCTAGTAGTAGAATAGTGGTTCAAAGATCATATGAGAGCTTATGTTTATGATATAATTATGAGTGGAAAAAAGAGAATCAGATCCCAACCTATCATTCAAGGGTATCCAAAAAAGTGCATCTACTTTTGCTGTATGATACTCTAAATAAGTGACATAAAAGGATCCTTTTTTCAATACAACTTAGTATAGCTGGTCACATGAATATTCAATAGAAAAGCTGCTGCTAACAGCTAAAACAGGTGAAACTTCTCTTCCTCAAGTGATGTTTTCATGCAAGCAAAGTTGTAGCATTTACATACTCCAGCTGCTGAGCTACTTCCCTCATTCCAGGCCTTTCTCCTTTCTTCTCTTTTAAACAATTTAGGGCCAAGTCTAAAACCACCTCAATGCTTCTAATAATCTTCATTTTATGTGAGGATTCACATACCACATGTAGCCTATGATCAACCACTTCAAGTGCTCCAAGACCTTTTTCAATCTTTTGCATCACAAACATGGCAAGGTTCACATCTTCCTCATCTCTGGTGAAATCAATGGCCTTTTGAGTGGTTAATAGCTCGAGCAACACCACCCCAAAGCTATAAACATCACTCTTGTCTGTTAATTGGTAGTTTCTGTAGTATTCAGGATCAAGGTACCCGACTGTGCCTTGTGCACAAGTTGAAACATGGCTTAGCCCCGGCTGAGCTAACCTTGACAGTCCGAAATCAGATACCTTCGCATTCGATTCGCCATCGAGCAAGATGTTCGTCGACTTCACATCCCTGTGGTAGATTGGAATTTGAGCTGAAGAATGCAAGTATGCCAGTGCATCTGCAGTCTGTGATGCAATTTTCAATCTAGTTTCCCAAGTGAGAAATTCTGGGTATTTCCCATGAAGATGCTCAAAAAGAGTTCCATTAGATACGTACTCATATATCATGAGAGGTTGCTTGGCCTCGATGCAGCATCCCAATAGCCTAACAAGGTTCTTATGGTTGACCTGTGAGAGTATTCCTACCTCATTGAGAACTTGTTCATTGCTCTTGATGTTGCCTACCTTGGCTGACTTCACGGCCACTGATGTACCATCTTTGAGCACTCCTTTGTAGACCTCTCCAAAGGCACCAACACCCAAAAGCCTATCCTTTGAAAAGCCATTTGTGGCTGCCTTCACTTCTATGAGACTATAAAGCTTGGCTGGCTTCCCTGCAGTTATGGCTTTGAGTATCTCTTCCCTTTGTCTAACAGCCCTAGACTTTTGCCAAAGCTTGTTGGGTCTTAATTGCCTAACAGCAAATGTAAAAACAACCACGATAAACATGAGCGAGAAAACTACCCCTATAATCACTTTAAGCCACATTTTATCAAGTGGAAAAGTGTGATGTTTCGGAGTTATGGTTTCGAAGCAAGCCCCAAGAGCGTGGTTCCAATAATACCCCGAATTGCACAAGCAACGGGAGATGGAGGTTTTTGTAGGAAAACACGTCGAGTTGCTCCGGCAATCAGTTTGGCTCCGGCAGGTTGGCTCCGGTGGCGGCACCCACTGAATTTCAAGCCCTTCTTCCCATTCGCTCGCTGGCTTTTGAAGGTCTAAATGCAAAATGCTTCGAAATGCCCGACATCCGGACTCATGGAGCCTTATCTTGTAGGCAGAGGGCAGCCCCCCGGCCACAAAGGTGCAACAAGGTCTAATGTCATTGCTGCACAGATCTGCTTGATTTGGGCCGATTCGACCAGACCGATCAAGGTAGGTGTGGCATAGGTTACTGGGAGTGCAATTGAGAGGAGAGACCAGAAGCCGAGGGGAGCAATTGAAGAGGAAAATAGTATTGGAAGAGGTGACATTAAAGGGTAGGGTCTGGTCGAGCCATAGGCCTTGGCTCACATTGAAATCTTGTGTCACACATGTGCCCGGGACCCATGGAGAAGGTTGCACCACCAAACGGTTAATTTCCGGATGAACGGATAGAACCAAGTAGGAGCTGCCATGAAGGGCATCAAAGTAGAGCCTCCGGTCGATGGCGTCGCACCGCAGATGGTAGCCGGGGTTGCCGCAGTCAACGGCAGTGCTCAGCGGGTAGGGTACAGGTGTCGACCCGCAATTGGGACACGTCTTTTGGGAAGAAGAATAAGAAATGATAAAATGGATGAGAAGGAAACAAAGGAGAAATAGAGCCGGTGACATTCTTGAACTAACTAGGGTACTTTGCATGTGTGTGAAGTGAATGCAAGGAAAAAATGTAAAGTGAAAATAGAGAGAGAGCAATTCTTTGAGATTTAAAGGGCTTGGAAAGGAGAGGAAGAGATGTGATTATATAAAAGCTGCAGCATCCACAGAGAATAAAGTGTGAGCAAACATGTTGATCTGGAAGAGAAATGGGAGAGACCAAGAATCAAACTTTGTTTCTTTTCTGTGGTGGATTCCCTTCTCTTTGTGGGATTGTGGTCATGGAATCTATATTTTAACTCTCTCAATTTAGCAATTATTGCCTCCCAAGCCTCACTTGCCACTTTAGTAACAGGGACAAGCAATATCAAAATTAAATAAATCATCACAATTGGAAGGCTATGTTTTCTGATTAAGCAATATATGCCTTGAAATAAAAAGTAAAATTAAGCAGCAAATCATAAATTATTGACATGAATACTCTCATGATTGATTAAATTATAACTTACAATTTCCAAACTTGATAGCTTCAAAATGCTAGATTACCACTTGTACAGTCTCCCATAAGCATCTATGGTTCTTAATCTGTAGGGCTCTGAATTATTACACTTGTGCTGCAATGTACCATACTCAGGAAAAATATTTTCTAATTTTCATCGAAGTGAATGATTTTAGTCGTTTTAATGGAGATCAAATCTCTGAATTGTAATAACAAAAATTATTTATTTGGCAAATTTTATTTTGATGCTTACCGACATACAGAGAGCCACAAGTCATAAGCTAATAATAATAATAATAATGAATCTACTCTTATTAATACAAGAGGAACTCAATACTGACTTAAGATCAAAACGATGAAAATCAATCAATTAAAATATAATAAAGATAAAATAAAATATAATTATTGTATAACTTTAAAGTTTAATCTATTTTTATGTTATTATGTGATTATCATTTAAGATAAGATAAAAATGAGAATTTATCAATAAAATTAAATTTTATCTCTAAAATATATGTAATTATCATTTATCTCATTATTTAATAACATAAAAGTTAAAGTTTTATTTTTAAAAGTAGAATCTATTTCTAATATACCTCACGTATTGCACGACATCATGCCTATTTTGTATATATATAAAATACAGATGCCATGCAAGAGGCTCTTGCACTGTACCGTCGGATAGTTGGTGTTGATCAGTTGCCTAACCAATTAAATTTTACGATTTGTTTTGAAAGCTTGTGCAATTGAGTGTGAATTATGAATGGGCTTGGTTGTTCATGGTCAGATTGTGAAGCTGGAATTTTGTGGGCAGGTTTTTGTCCAGAATGCTCTCCTCCATGGTGTATGCCCTCTGTGGGTGGATAGCTTCTGCCTGCGAAGTGTTTGATAACACTTCTGCAAAGTCATTGGTTTCTTGGAATTCAATGCTAGGGGCTTACTGCAGATCTGGGAAGCATATTCGCTTTTTCATGCAATGTGTAGGTGTGGAGTGAGGCCTGACAACTTCACATTTGTGAATCTCCTTTCTTTCTGTTCTCATAGCAATGACTACGACTTTGGGTGGAATATTCATCAGAATATTGAGATTTCAGGAGTTGAGATTGATCTAATTGATAAGAATGCTCTTCTTGATATGCCATTAGGTTTCGGGGGTGATGGTTGAAAGAAATGGTTGTGACAATGCACTTCCAATACTGAACTGCTTGTTCTCTCTTCTGCAAAATCCAATGGTGTCAGGGATAGGTGTACACTGCTCCCAACAGAACCACTTGGTCAACATGGGAGCAATGATCCTTATATTACTTAAATTTGCTACTCTGCCGCCTACAAGTTATCAATGGCACAATGAACTGCCCCATTTTTCTGTCAACGCAAGCAGGCAAGTTGATACTTCATACTGCTCCATGTAACCTCCTAGTTTGCAGTCTCATAAAACCTGCTAATAATTGGACAAAAAAAATGAAAAACCAGGAACCTAAATTTCTGCTATTGAAAACGGCACATTCAGATGATCTGACACATGAAAGACCTGGTAACATGAAGGCCGAGGCAAAATTAATCTTTCTACTTTATAGGCCATATAGTAGATTTGATCTTTGGGAACAGATGATTTCGTATTTAGTTGGCTCAATGCTATGAATAGATTAATAAACAAAGTTTCTTGAATGAAGCCCAAATGAAGAAGATTCAATCTACTAATTTAGGTTTCATGCAAATGTCCGGATTATTATGTCCTCCTCAAATATTCAGTGAATGAGAGTTGGAAGCTATTCTTATCTCTGGTATGTGCTCATGTTAGTATTCGCTGTTCAGCAGATGGACAAAGAACTACCTTTATTATCCCTGCAACCTATCCTTTTAATTGAAACTCTGCATTGTTTTTTTTTCTTTTGCAGGTAAACTATTTTAATGCCAAGTAAAGGAAAACACCCCTAGGCAGGGCAAGTCAGTTTTAGTGGAATCACAGAATCATTTGCCATGTAAGTTTTTATTTCAACATTTCAAAACTGAGTAGTAAAAAAACTGCATAAGTTAGCCGCCAAAAGCTAATGTCAGTAGAGCATGGTGGGTTGCAACTGAAATGAGCAGGAATTGGACAAGTTTATGAATATGATTTGAGAATGTAACACCAGTAAATGACATCCTTCTTTCAGTACTCTGTACTACACAATCAAGTTCAATAAATGTCAAGGATCATGAACTCTAACATTCAATCTTCTTAGCCATATTGAGTGTATGATCATGTGAAACATATCATATCTCTTGGGTGGGCTGTACACCATAAAATGCCTCTGTACCCTTTTCACTCCCTCCCTCAATTTCAAGTACTTTCTTGTGGAAATGCTCATCAAAATGCTCTTGAGCTTAGGTATGTCCTTCAATTCAACTGTAACTGAGAATTGATCCCAATCCAAAACCTCACTGAAAGGAAGAACATAAGTCTCTGATATGATAACAGGAACACACTCAGCATATATGGCCTCAACCAGCCTTGGGCTGGCCACCTCATAACCACTTGGGCATAGGCAGAATTTGCTGCTTTTCATCATTAGCTCATAAGAAATGTTCTTGGATAAGTACTCATAGACCAGAATGTCCTTGTCCTTGTTGTGCCATGCTTCATAGACAATTGCCCGGATTTTGCCATGGAGGCCATAGACACCACCGGCAAAGAAGGCTAGGACAGTGCGCCGAGATGGCCGAGAGCCACCGAGGTCTACCTTTAGGTCATGACGCTTTCGGTTGATCTCCGGAAGAGTGGCATCCTTGGCCGGATTGAAACCTTCGGAGGTGTTGGCATTGCATAGTACTCTTGTGGATCTGTTGAATAGGTGTGGCACAACTTCAGACACTAAAGGGGCCTGCATGTGTATGCACAACAGATGTTACTTTCCAGTTTTCAGCAGAGTAAGTTTTTTCAATTGCTTTATTTGAGAAAAGCCATCTGAATACTAAAGACTAGAAGTAATAATTGTTACATATAAGATGTCATCTATTGAGTAAAAGATAAGGGTTGGGGAACTTTGATCTTTATCTCAGGGGTAAACTCTCAAACTTGTTTTTTTTCTATAATTCTTCTTCTTCTACCTCATACTTGAGACATGTTGCAAATGACAGAGTTTTGTTGGTGTAGGATGCCATTCATGATGTCAACCTTCTTCGGGCTTGAGACCGGCACGGAGGATAAAAAATCATAAAATTTAAATTGATTTAGGCTTGTTTAACAATGTAATAAACATTTAAAACAAATTTACCCAATCATGGCAAGAAAGCATGAAATGATCAGCACCAAGGCTTCTGTTCCAATAAGGATGCCTCCTAGAAATAGCAGTTACATAGTCATGAATGGTGCACTTCACTGGCTCCAACTTCACCTTGTCTGTGTAAAGGGTGTGAACCATCTTGGTCACACTAAAGGGGAGGAAGAACATGTGGGCCTTTTCCGGTTCGTGGGTCACAAACGTGTTGCCCAAGTCCATGTCATGGATGAACCTCCCCTCTGTTGAGTAGATCAAATGGCATGGCCCGTCGTGGAACAACGGCGGGTCTCCTTCCGAGTAAACGAATATCTTGAATGTCTTCTCCATCTCCAAATAGCTCCTGCAAGTATTTGCACCATGATACTTCTTCAATTTTGCTGCAAAATGGTTAGATTTAATAGCATGCTCTAATTTTCAAGTAATTTGTAAGTTCATTGTAACTATATATGTTTTGACATGTCTTCTACTTCTTGATATTAAAAAGTGTGGAGTCATGAATCCTAAACTAGAATCCTGCGATTAGAAATGACAGAACTAATATGTTAACCTGCATAAATGAGCTGAATTACTTGGAAATTTACTTGGCTTTATTTTTATGATTTTCCCGACAGCTCGAATTTGGGTGTTACCTGTTTTATTCGAAGTGTGATTGACAGGAAGGAAAGAGGGTACGTGAACCGATTTTGGGTGTTATAGTTTTAATTACCGAAAAATAGTTTGAACCTTGAATAAGTATGCACTTGTTGAATTTGTACGTTTTCTTCCATCATGAACTTGTATGTTTTATTCAAGAGTGAATTTCATGAAGGAATGTGGGCAAATTAATAGTTCTGTATCATGGAAGAAGAAAATTCAACATTCCTACACTTTGGCTTATATGACATGAGCAAAATGCCAAGGGCAAGCAAGTTGGTGATTGAGAAGATTGAATTTATTCTATGACATCTCATCCTTCATGTTTGTTAGTTGATGGAAATGTCTTAATCTTCAATTGGCATTACTTCCTCAATTTCACATCATGATGCAACCCAATATTTGACAAGCGGTCCCTTCTTTGAATGGATATTATCTAAGCATGAAAAAAAATGAATGAATTGTATATAGGCCCTGAAATTTTATCTGGGCCGTCCGATGACGTGGATATATAAGATAGATATTACCTGTGGAAGACATGGGCATTGCGGTAAGGAGTGCCAAAGGGGACATAGTCCGGATCGGAGAAGGGAGATGAACGATTGCCGGAGGTCGACGCCTCTCTAATGGCGAGCCTCGCCCTTGCCAAACTCGCCTCCACTCGCTCTATCGAACCTCTGCCCAACTTCTTCTTCTCCACATCATAATGTTTCAATGCCCATTCAATTATCAACTTAACTATTGTGTTGTTAATCATGTGATATGAATTGTTCATAGCTAGTAATATGCCTCACAACCATGTTTGGAAGCACCGCAAAAGATTCTATATCACTTACTCTCACCTACGCTTAATTGTTGCAATTATAACTCAAAGTAAACGGAGATGTTTCCTAGTAAAAGACAAATAAATAAAAAAGATCTTTGATTAACTTTCAAATAGCTCACTTGTGTGGGAGGGAGAGCAGAAGTAGCCTGATGATGCTGGTGTTCATAGGAGTAGTGAATGGAAGAAGATGGTTGAGCCAGCAAGCTGGTCTGAGATGTACTAGAATCTCTTTTCTCTTCATTCCATATTGATGGGTCATTTTCCTCTCCCTTGTACGTAGAAGAAGAAGAAGAGGTAGAGGAATTATAAGGAGGCTGCGGAAAGGATGATATCGACGAAGGAGGAAGCAAGGAATAGCCGAAGAAAGAAGGGCTGGGACGGACAACGACAACGACCGCGGCGACGAGGAGAAGAGGGAGAATGACTAGAAGAGAAGAAGAGACAAGTGAAGGCCTTGAAGAGGAGGAATTGGAGGCTGCAGGCATGGCTAGTTTCAACTTTCATGGCAACTAGGAGCTCATCATAGCTGAGTTTGATATGTATGATTTGAAGAAGACAAGCCAAGAAGTGGAAGTAGCTAATTGTTTAAAGAGGAAGAATTGGAGATTAGAACCATCTCTATCCCTTCTACAAAGGAGAAGCTACAATTGAAGGAGAAGATTGTAAAAATGTATTGTTGCTTCAAGGGTGCTTGGTTGAAGCAAGTCAGATGTTTAGAGTGTGGTGTAAGCCTGTGCACCCCTTACAATTCAACCACCCTATAATATTTGTATAATAGTAGAAAATAGCTGAAACAGTGAGAATAATTGATAGGGAAATATATGTTAGTATTTACTTCTACCACTTCTTGAGACTACTACACACGCAAACCCGTCTGGTAGTATTCTAGCAATCTCTTTAGCTTAGCCATCAATCAGGTTCAGAAAATTGTCCTATTTCGGTAATTTCGTGACATTTTTCGATAAATTCGTAATTTTGAACAATATTTTCTAAAGTTTTTTGCAAAATCCAACCCAAAAAAGCTAGGTTTGATTGGCTGATTTGAACTGCCTTTTGACAAGTGTCAATTTTACGTTAATCACTAGGTTTAATAGCTTGGGGTCGATTATTATTTAATATGATGACGTAGTAAACACAAGTTTTGGCTCTTCAAGCTCGTTATTAAGTGGTACAAACTGGTTTTGATAATTAACCTTAGATAATAAAACGTTTATTTTTTAGTGGATCCCATAAAATAATATTTATAAGTATTTAAAATACAGTGTATAAGTAAATGATTGATGAAATTTGATCTTATTTTTTGACATCCATATACCTTCTTTTAATTTTTAAAAATAAATTATTTATTAGATATTTAAAAATTAATTTTTATTACAATTATTTTGATAACTAAGATGAAAAGGTTTGATATATTGGGTTGACTTGAAAATTTATACTTACCCATATTATTTATTTCTCTATGGATTTTAAATAGTGAAACCAACTGAATTACTCCAAAGATAAAAAATGTAACCTATAAAAACCAATATATGAGCTCATGTATATTGATCTCTTTCTAGATTAGCTACATAAAACCGTTTACGTGAACATTTGTAAGCTCAAGCTATTGCTACAGAGACAGCTTAAAACATATGGTATTACTAATCTATACATTAATCAGTCATAACTTTAATAATAAAAACACTTAACATGGCCGTCTGACAGTCTAAACGATACCAAAATATGAAACTATGACTTCAGATTATGCAAAAACAACTTCCAATCTTATAGCATAGTTGATGTATTCTTTTGTACAAGTGGAATGCATGATTTACATGCGCGCCACAAATGTTCATTCATATGAGTAAACGGTACCACAAAAATAGAATTACAGGCCACTATACAGAAGAAGGGTTGTGTGCTTAGCAGAAACATAATACTTGTCTTTGCAAATTTCATGGCAATTTGCATGGTTTGGTTGATTGTCACAGATGTAAGGTTATGGACATCCTCTGTAACATCTTCCAAATTCCTATCACGTCGACGGGAACAGAGGCAAAGTTTCAACCGCCGAAAGTTCAATGGAGTCACTGCTTTTGT
Source organism: Piper longum (assembly GCA_032619315.1). Classification (NCBI taxonomy): domain Eukaryota; kingdom Viridiplantae; phylum Streptophyta; class Magnoliopsida; order Piperales; family Piperaceae; genus Piper; species Piper longum. Next base: position 19,830 of record JAVDBV010021290.1, read on the forward strand.
ACAAACGAAAACCTAGAATAGATTTAGTGTAACCAAGAACTGCAAGATAACGTCACTTTTAAAAAATTTGTGCTGAGGGATTTTCCATTCTTCCAGAGAGAAGACAGATGAAACTGGTGATATTACCACCCATCTCAGGTCACTTTTAAAAAACACTGTCTAGGCTTTAGCTGCAGCAATACCATACTGGTCCATATGCTAGAGCATCCTCTCAAGAAAGTTCAAACCCGGCATTGGAATTAATTGCATACAGAAGTTTACTCCTCATATTGCTTTGGCGTTTGTACGCTGGTAGCTATCAGATAACAAGATACTAAGCATGTCAATGTTCACAGGAAAAAAAGAGCAGGGTAGCATAAAGATGAAACCACGTGAGATATTGTGGAGTTTCAGCTGATGCACCTTGAGAGTGTTATAACAAGTTGAAGCTGAAGGCAGACGATCAACATCTTGCCCCCCGATCATGGCCAGAAGGGATACATCACAAGGAACCTGTACTCATTTTCCACCAAGCTTCATTAGGGTTCAGTAAAACCGTTTGTAAAATGCAGACAAGACTAAGGGGTCGAGAATAGAAAACTTTTATCATCTTTCTTCACAAATGGAATGGAATAAGAAGATTAAAAATAAGAGTCAAAAGACATTCTGATTGCCCATCCCATCTGAAAGTTTTTATCTGTGTACCAGTATAAAAAGAAAATATCAATCCTACGAAGAGAATGGCAATTAGAAGGGCACCTTATGTATGGTAAAGGGGGGTTGCAAGTGTTTAAATCCTAATAATGGTGCCCGAGAGCAACTTGTCACAAATTTGAGCAGAAGGCAACGGTCTTTTGCCTCAAATGCACTAATCACCTGCATGGGAGAATGAGAAGTTGATTCACACTGGATATAGGTAAACAGAAAGGTAAAATATTCTGCCTTCGAAAGTTGCATATGCGAGCCCAAACTTTTCATACAAACAAACTATTTGTGGGATTGAAAGAGTTGTTTTGAGATTTTCTAAAGTTTAAATGAATGAAGGCATGGCCATCTAATCAAATGCCTGCAGAACTAGGTAGAGACAATAATTTTGTGGGTGCGGTTCAACAAAGTTGAGTTTATAGAAGAAATATAGAGGACCAAAAGTACCCAATCTGGCAAATATAATTTATATTCATTAAAGAAGACTATGGTCCCCACTTATGCAGTCCCAACATCTGAGATTGCTCGAATGAAAAGCGTCATAGAGGCACTCACATATTCTGAGCTTCATCCATTGTTTTCTATCTATTCATCTTCATTATGAAAAAAAAACAAATAAAAGACTTCTCAGGTTTAAAAACCATAGAAGTACAATCAGGTGTCAATCCCTGATTGGGCTCAAAACTTGTACCTCCTATATACTTACAGGATCTTACATAATTGGGCTGGGACCTGTCCCTAAATGGGCACCAAAATCAGCTAAAATAGAACATCAATTTTTCTCAAAAAGTAAATTTTGTCACTCTTTCACTAAAAGGTCTTGTTTGTGAGTTGACTCAAATTTGCCAAATGGCAAGGAACAATTACCTCCCAAAAGAGTTTTATTGTTCGGCTCTTTTCAGAATATCCACCTGAGTATTGTGTATTGCTGCGCAGGTCTTCCACATCAATGTCATGCATTCCTCCTGAAAGCAACTGTATCGCACAGGCAGCATCATTGACACACATAAAAAAAAATCAAAAGCTACAATAATAGACACCAACATGTACTGAGGATCTATTGTTCCAATTCAAACTGAGTACACCCAGCAGGCTTCTCTTCTTGATTACGACCAACCTTTTATGCAGCTTGTTTTATTGATTTTGTTTATCAGTAAAGCTGCGTTTGATATTCAATTTAGCACTTATAATGTCCCATTTCATTCAAATGGCAGTTAAAGTCAGGATATTATAATCCAATTGGATTAACTTGTTTTTTCTGGATTTAGAAATTTGTCAAAAACAATATATTATGACTTTGGGAACACTACAATGAAAAACAATTATGTTAAGAGCAACATATATGCATTCATGGTTGACCCAGTACCATCATTATTTATCCAGACCAAAAATCTAAATTTTTCACAGTTGGAAATCGCCCACTGATGCCCTCACACTAGGAAAGGTCTTTGACTCTTTTTCTGGCCAGATATGCATAGTCAATAGCAGTATTAGTGGAAACAGAATAAAAAAATTGCAGCATGGAAACATGGCCCTAGCCTGGGAGGAAAACAGAACACATTAAGTATCTTGCAAGAAGCAGGTAATAAAGCCATCATGAAATCATCAATACTTGAAGGCAATATGTCGGTAGTAAAATATACTGAAGAACGGGTTCAAGCATATAGATACTGATAATTATGCTTAGAATTTTTTTTAAAAAAAGGTAAATCATTTACATGTAATTGTAATGATAGGGAAATACCTGGTTAAATTCGTTAGCATTAAATAAGCCCAACCAAGTGGGAGATATAAGATTAGTCAACCCTCGGTAGAATGCATTTGAGAGTGGTAACATCTGAGCAACAGACACCAGGATTATTATTTGTGAGCAATAAGAAACCATAACAGAGAAAGAAGGAACGTAACAGCCAATACAAAGACAGCTTCCAGATGTCCAACTATTTTAGCAGAGAAAGAAAGAACCACATGAAACATTAGAGAACAAATACACAGATTCACACCTGTCTGTTGAGTTTATAATCAGCTATTGCGTGAACATAATGCAGCTTGTTTTCATTTGTCACAGCTACATTTTTTCCACCAGGTTTCAGCTCAATTATGACACGTCTACCGTTTACATCTTCTGTAACTGTAAAATCCAAAGAGAGATCCCTAGCGTCACCTTCATAATGCTGCATCACAAAGCAAATGGAAAGACAAAACTATCAGAGAACTGTGAAAAAAAGTTCAATAACACAAACTATTGTCGGTTCAAAACTGTTTCTTTCAACCTTAACAACATGCATTTATCCAAGTATTTCAAACTTTGAACATTCATCAGTTTTATGAAGTACCTTCACATACATAAGATTCCGATACATTTCAGGATCCAGTGTTGAAAGTTCATCTAGAAAGCTGTATCGACGCAAAAGCTTTTGCACAAAAACATGTGCAAATGTATAATCCAATAAAATTCCTTCATAAAGAGCTTTCCCAACAATTTGTCCAAGAAATTCCATCAATTGGACACCATTTTCCAAGAACCTAGCCATTGTATTTGGAACCAAGGAACCCTCTTCTGTAGAAGTTTGACAGAATAGTCCATATCTATACAATAAAAGTTGAAACTAGTATAAAGCTAAGAATGTATTCAACAAAAATTGTGGCACAACATAATCGATTACCTGGGATCAAATGCAGCCCTAGCTATATCGGTTAAAAATTCTTTGGACAATCCACCATAGTCGAGCCCAGCTTCGGGTAGGCCACTTGCACTAACAAATGAAACATTTATAGAAAACTTTAGTCGAGACCCAAGGCTGCTCAACTGTCTAAATCCATCTTCAACAACATGGTCACGGCGAACCACTATTTCCACTACTCCTGGGCCACGTCCGGCTACTGCAGTTGTCAATCCTAGTGAGCCCTTGTCCAACCTGATAAATTCTCTAAACATCTGAACCCTGTAAGGAAAGCCACCCAAATATAAAGCTAAGGCTTTTGAACCAATACAGCTGGATGACTAATGAAGCATACGTAAATTGCACGAAGGTGCCCAGACATTACCTTTCATGAAAAGGGAAAACATGAGGAACAGTAGTGATTGCAGATTTAGCCTGAGGATTTGAAAAAGCTACACTAGACCTGGAAATAGCAGATACAGCAACCTCATGAGCTCTTGCTGCCGCAGCTACTGGAGGACGACTATTTCTGGCCGGAGCAGTCCAGAGTGTTGCAGGACAAAACACGTGTCTGCAGTCCCTTTCATATAACAAGTGGAGACATCTGGTAGCTGCATCCATTAATGATTTATGTTGTCCACTACAATGAGAGATGCCATTAAAAACTAATGTATTGAGCATCGACGCAATAGCCCGCTGTTTCTCGAGACTGAAAGGAACCTGATGCACAGCAGCATGTGAGAAGAGTTATCATCAGCCTTAGGGATTGTAAGACAAGGAGCAACATAAATCTGAGAATACCTGTTTCTGATAGAATTCCACATCATCAAGGACCAATAATAGGTGTGAGTACGTTGCACAGAAAAGATACATCAAACATGAAATATTTTTTGAAATACCCCATGGTCCAAGTCTAAAATACTCAACGTCCCATGCTTTACAATCATGGTCAACAGCTTGTTTGTCATTAACAGAACATTGGGCATAATTAGAATCATTTGGTTTTCCAGTGATTTTTCGTAAAACAGCTGTCCATTTATTCCCTGATTCAACCATCACATTCCCACCCTTCCTCTCATAGCCTGCATCAGATACATCCTCTCTATTCATGACTAGCTTTTCAAGTGTTTCCCATAACTCCATAAGAAAACCATTAGTAAAGGATAGCATGTTCAAAATATTCAATTGGCCAACTGCATGGTTCAAGGTTGACAACATCTGCAACATGTAAGTGTAGAATTGTACAATATTAAATAGCTCCAAGCCAGAATCAGTATATTCGGGCACATCTTTTGCAGTAAAAAAAACACTATCCTTTACAACAGTTAAAAGTCTCATCAAATGCCACTGCTGACTCACAGGCTTCAAAAGATAAATGAAATCATCTACCGACTCAATCTGTTCACATGTCTCCTTTCCTGCCTGCCCAGTATTCTGAAGCCATCCCAATAAATTTTCTGCAATGCTATTAACTGCATGAACATACAATTTCAAATCCAATCCTGATATAAAACGCCCAGAAAAATCATCCAAACCCTCAGTTTCTGTCATAAAGTCTATAATGTTTGCAAGAGCCCATGCAGCAGCTGGAATTATCAATGAACCCATTTCAAGAACATCTGATGTATCCATTTTTGACATTGCAAAAAAGACTTTTTCTTTTGAAATCTGCCACCATCTGCCAAAGACTGATCAGATGCTTACACAATTTGAAACGAAACTAGTAAAATCCCAACAATTAAAAAAACTAATTTAATAAAGAGGGAAAATCCAGAATAGAAAGTGCAGGGACTATAAAAAAGGACAAGGACTCTCAATAGCAGCTAGAGATTCTAACCAGTATAAGTATTTAACAGTTTGCATTAACACATTAACATATGTGAAAGTAGAAAGTATTCTCGAACAAGTTTCATGTGACAAAGTGCTTATAAGTAACCAGATCTTGGCAATGGACTTGAGGGAATGGGACATATTAGCAGTATAGGTCCAATTACTTATCAAATGCTATACTGATCTTTTCAAGGTCTGAACTTGGAGGCAAGAGGCTCTAATATCTGCCTTTTGACTTTAAAGTATCTAAACATTTCGTATCACCCTCTGACTTGCCTAGAGTTGCAACTTATTATGCAAGCATTCCATTGATAGAAATCAGAATCTCCATATAGTGCAGCCCTTTTTTCCAACAAAAACTTTTGAAAAACCAAAGCAAAACTTAAAACTCAAGCACTCTTGTTTACCTTACATCTTCTTCCTTTTCTCCTTTCCTTCCTTTTATTACTAAATAACCTAATATTGTAACTTTCAAGTACTGGAAAGTAGACAAATGTGAACGATAAACCTAGTTAAACATGCCTACAGGTCGATATTCGAACTTACAAGGCAATTCAAAAAAAACACTTCCCAAACTTCAGAAAAAAATGTTCCAGGGGCCAAACCAAACAAGGCAGGCAGGACAAGAATGAAAAGACAATGTGAAATAGTTCATAATTTTTAGCTAGATGTTGTTTATCTTACCACTAGAGTGTCAAGACATGGTATCATGACCGATTTATGCCTAAGTGAAGGTGCAAGAAATGCTGGCACATGCTGATAAAGAGAAGGTATTGTAAGTAAAATAGTGCAATAGTTCTCTGCAACATCTTTCAAAGCTACCGTGTCAGCACTCTTTGAATCAAGCATCTGAAAAGGCCGCAAGGCTAAGGTGACTGCACCAGCTGCAATCAGAAAGTGTGAATTTGTCGGGCTATTCAGCTGTGATTCAGTTGAAGACCATTTCATCAGATATTTACGAATAGAAACATAAACAGTGTCTTCTCCATTTGCCAGAAGCCATATCAACCTTTTCACTGAAGTTTCCGCAACTTTATGTTTTTCACTGCTATAGACCTTCCATCCCTTTGGATCAGTTAACATAATAAGCGTTTGCACAGCTAGTGATGTGACAAGAACTCTATCATCACCAGAAGGCCAGTTGGTATCACACTCGGCGAGAATCAGGGAGCATACTGACATAACTTTAATGGCCTGAAAAAGCCACAAATTTCTCTCCTCAGAGATACCAAGAGCCAGGGAGCAAAAGTTTTTCTCTGGATCTGCAAATAAGATAACAAAGCTGCTTTAATATTAGTTTTGGCTAGTATATCTAAAAGCATATTGGTAAGGTTTTATATTAGATATTGTGTCATTGATTGATTGCTTTTGCATGCACAACTATGACACCAAGCCACACAAATACCAAAGTGGCAAGGTTTTTTGCTGGATGTCCTACTTGCCGTAACCTTTTTCCCGTTGGAAGAGGAAACAATGCGATTAAAACATCATCGACATCATGTCTGCATGTGTATGGAAAAAAAATGATAGGCTCACTATGCCTATCTCTTGTCACCAATAGCTCATAAGCTAGCAAAATTAGATCAATCAGAGAGTACCAGTTGACTGCATGTTCTTCAAGAGAATTTGAAAGCAAAGCATCACATTTTTAATATTTGAACTTCTCCACTTCTTGTCCCAATTAACAAAGAAGAGAAATGGTCTCAGTAGCTTTTCAGATATACACTTGTAGCTCCAGTTTTCGTTTTGACTGATGACCAAAGATTCCCATTCCAACTGAATGTATGCAGAAAGCTTCTTTATCAGGTAGTATCGCCTCCATACTCTCTGAAACAGTCATAAACTAGGTGATCACAAAAACAAAATATGACCCCAAAAGTACTTTCGGTTGAACAAATGAACTTCCGCATGGATATATTGAATTGACTATTCTAATTGTCTTATGACCAATTTTAGCAGGTTGCCCATCAATGTTTTAGCATGTAATGCCACACAGATGATACTTAGGAAAGTAAAGAATTTTCATGGCTTTTGACAAGTGACTTGAAGAATTTTGCGCTGCTAATCAGTAATGCAGCCGAAAAACAACATACGAGCCAATGCATTGTTTTCATTGTACAACTATTTATATCCAACAATATCACTATCCTTCAAAAAATGTCCACCTTAATGATCTTTGTCGAGGTTAATACATTATTTTTGTTACCCTCTTTGCTCTCTTCAAATAAACAGCAATTCACCATGAATATGAAAATACATCATTCTTACAGAACACAAAACTTAGTTGTTACTAAAAAGGGCCAATTAAACAGTATCTTCCAATCTATGCCAGTTCCTCAGCATTATTGTTGTTGACGTTCACCATCTCATAAAATAACATGGCTAAGGAAGTTCCTAAGGAAATCCTCCTATTGTATTCCAAAAGTTTTCACACTTTGAATTTTTCTACGAAAGATCCAAATAAAAAATACTCATTCCACTTCAAATTAACCAGATCATTAAAGGACTTTCATCCCAAATATCAAACTCAAAGAGCAAATCCTCCATAAATTGTACGAGGCTCTTGTTATAGATTGCTGACCACGAGGGGATGTTCTACTTATAGTTAAGATCAATAGAAGAAAAAAAAGAGTGATTTAGTTTGAAAGATTCATAAACCGCTGCCAAGTCTCAATAGTTAGCTTAGGTTTTTCTACCACTACGTTTCACCTGAAAAAAATCAGAAAAAAGCTAAAGCTAACACACAAGGTCATTAATATATATATATATATATCATAAATCCTTTTGTTCCATTTTTTAATTGCTTTTGGGATTATAAAAAATCTGACTCCGGGAAATGATTCCAAATGCAAAGGTTCAATTTTTCGTGCTCTTGCTATGGTTAAAAGATCCTCTTCATATATATATATATATATATTCATAAATACTTTTCTTCCATTTTTTAATGTTTTTGGGACTATAAAAAATCTAAGAAATATAAAAGAACTTGTTCCTCTGTGGTAAGAAATTCCTTCAAAACTTCAAAATTTAGACAGAAATGCCAGTTCCTTGATGAGGGTTGGCTCACAATAGAACCTTGTCTTTTAAGGATAAGATAAACATCATACCAAATCCCATCAATCGAATCACTCCGAGAAATGATTCCAAATGCACAAGTTCAATTTTTCGTGCTCTCGCTACTGTTAAACGATCCTCTTCATACATAT
>JAVDBV010021300.1:0-12474 GCA_032619315.1 Piper longum
ATATATATATATATATATATATATATATATATATATATAAAATCCAGTTATCACATTCATAAACAATTGCTCACCGCTCTGATACGGCAAACACTAAGGGTCAAAATTACAACACTAAAAAAAAATGAACATGGTTAAATGCATACCTCGTTCCCCCATTCTACGCTTAGAATTCCTGTCAATTTTTATAGAAGATAAGTGTGATCAATTTCATAGAGGTTTGAAGGAGTCTTGTCAAAGGGTCAAGAAGCCTGATCGAAATAGGGGAGAAAAAAAAAACGCCTCACTCCAGCTTTGAAGTTGTTCGAGGCATGTGTGAGCTCCACTCTAGCAGCATCCATATGATTGAAGTGCCTAAAACAAATAAAAAAACAATCATGAGGGGATACAGAATAGAGCCAATAGTCATCATGGAATGCCGTCTAAGACAGAATGCATTTAATATCCATTAAATGTTACTAGATAATTAGTTTCCCGATTTTGATATGTTGGACACATTTGTAAAACAACCAATGATAGAGATGGAGTGGTATCTAGAATTCATAATTTTCAATTTTCTAAAAATATTAAAAAAAAGTGGAAGATGAACACTAGTTATTCATAATGTCGGATAAAAAAGTAGCATCTGCTAGCAAAATCTAAACAAACAGCCACATTGCATTTGAATGACATATCACATCAGTGTTCGAGAAAAAAAAAAGAAAATTCAATTGCAAGAGATATTAAATTAGCCGTCGACAAGAAGCTTACCAGCAAAAATTCCCACCGTGGTTAGGTTTGCAAGAGCCATGGTATGATATATAAGATATTCACTGAGGAAGTGCCCAAATGCGTATATGAATGATAAAAAAGTGGCAACATACAATGGCTTGTTGTTGAGGTTGAATGCACAAAGATAGCAAAGAGTGCATGTGAGTAATGTCCAAACACCAAATGTCCTTCCATGAACTTCAGTCACTGATGAGTAAAAAAGCGCACTAATGTTGAGTACACTATCATGCTATAATGATTAAAAAAAATGGGAAAATATCATGATATAAAAACCTAAGGTAAACTACGTTAAGAACATGTGAATGTCGATAGACATCCATAGTATCAGTCTCTCTTACATTGCAATCACGATAACGCATATACAGCGTGTGTATATGGCTGGATTCCGCTCATTCACAAAGAGCAGATTGCTCCAGACAGCTTACTTTCACGAGTCTCGGGTAATCTGGTAAATCACAGAATCTAAATCTAGTACTAGCAATATTTCTTTCAATTAGTATGATTTTTTACTAAATCAAAGTGCTTGTCACCTGTTTCCATGCTTTCCATAAAATCATCTATCACATTGACTCTTTCCATTCAAATGTAATATCCATTTGACCAACGCAATAATAATAAAAAATAACACTTGCCAAATATTTGTTGCTCCACATTAAGCATTACATGCTATTGCTCTTGTGAGAAAGAAAAATAAAGCTAACTCTATGACCAGAATATGTTCTTAAACTGTTTGTACAGAAGATGACAGACCAGAAAAAAAGGGAGAGATGGGAACAAAAGTTCTGAAAAGATGGGCTCACTCGTGGTGGTAGAGAAGACAGCAAGCCTTAGTGCCCAAATGTTGAAGAAGCCGAACCAAACAGAAGCAAGGCGAAGAGAGCCAACCAACATCAACCACCATCCTAGGGCCTCCATGGTTCGCTCGCCCGCACTATCTGGGCCAAATTCAGCGAGAATCGCTTGTTATTATCAGGTCAATCAGGGCAAACCTCTTCCTAAACGAGAGATCCATCCCTCGGCCGCCATGGCCGCCTCCAAACCACCCAAAAAATAAAAACAAAAGAACAAACCTTGAGAAGTACCAACAGTTTGAAGAGAACGAGGACGACGATCAACCTAGCGTTTCCGAGATGACAACGGCGACGGCGACGGCGACGGCTACCCGTTGTAAAAATCGAAATCAGAATAGAAATTTTGGTTTTTGAAGCGGTCCGAATTAGAATTAGAACCGTTTAGAACGGTCATTGCATAGAAATTGGTCTAATTAAATCGGTTTTAATTGATTTAAATTAATTATATATAATAATTTAATAATTTAAAAATAAATATATAAAAATTAAATATTAATGTTATATTGATATTATTATATGTATTATATTTTATGACATTTTTATATTTTTTGGATTTTTTTGAATTATTTTAAATTAGTTATTATTTTTTATTCGAATTGGATATAAATTAAATTTTAATTACAAGAATGTCATTATTATTATTTCTCTCCCTCGTCTACCATCCTTCTAAGTCACAGCCGCTGCACCCCCATCCCCTCAGACTCGACCTGCCCGGCCGGCCAGCCCCTCCCTGTCCCTCCCCGCCTCCCCCTGCCAACCGCACCCCACCCCCTCCCCCATGTGCCTCCAACCCCGCCCCTCCAGATCCTCCCCCCTGCCCCCAACCTAGCCCCCCCTGTCACCCAGTCGCCGCCACTGGGGTAATTTTCGGTTTTTAAAATTTCAATTTCAAATTTACTCATACTTAAATAATTGAATTAATATTATACATAGGGGATTTTGATAATTTATCAATAAAAACCGATTTTTCAGATTCACCTTGATTCCGAATCAATTTGGAATCGATTGGAATCGTGATAAATCGGCCGATTCCGCTCCCAATTTTACCCCGACCAATTCCACAAAAAATTGGCTCAAATCGTTCCCGAACCGATTTAAATTGGCCAATTCCTACAACTATTGTTTAGGGTCAACAAGACTTTGCTTTAGTCTGTGCTTAGAACTTGTCCTCGTTAATCCGCATGCCCTAGTAAAAAATACCATGGACTATTTATTTATTTTAATGTTATAACCATTTTTTTTCTTTTAGAATGAGTACAAAAATTTCCAATAATCTATGGGTTAGGGATAATAATAAATTGTTGCATTCTGCTTTTCTGGAAATCAGAAGTTCATACAATCAAATTAGAATAAACAAAATATAGATTAAAGTATCATAATCTATATTTTATTTAATTAGAACTTATCTTTAAAATCAGAATTTATTTCTAAAATATTATAACATTATAGTTTATTTTATTATTTAATAACGTAACTATAAAATTAACCTACTTATAACATAGATGGCACATAACATGACATCTTGCCCCATTGAAATTAGAACCCTTTTGTTAACATTAGTTTGGTCGACCAAGAAGTTAGGAGTTCGAACTCGGGCCTTGTTGGCCAGTAACAACCTAGTGTATTCAATGCTTATAATGCCAGATGAGAACCTAATGAATTCAATGTTACTATATGCATGTATAGAATGAAATAACATTGTTAACAATGTGGCAGGCTGCTTTGAAAAAAAAAAGCTAAGTGTTACCCTTTATCTATTCTGCATCCTCCCTTACTTTGCCTTGCCACTTTTAATTAGTCCACGTGAATTCCACTAACTATTCCAAAAAATAGAAAAAATTAACTCTGTTTAATACTTAAAAACACGTAGTGAGTACATTAAAAAGAACTTATCTTACCATAATGAGGATACCACCACCAACATCACCTCAATAATAGCTATCCTTCTCTTTCAAAATGTCATTTTATTGATATTTTTTACTGTACTTTTAAGTGGGTTTCTAATATAAATTTAGGTGAGGTAACAGTGGAGAAGTAGTTTTTAAAGTAATAACTTAAGTAAGGTAAAGTTGTCGCGCCCGTTGTTTTCCTTTTTAATTTCATACGGGTGTGAGATTTTATATCTCTTAAAGACATCTTTCTTTAATAAAATGCTAATACTTAATACCAGGATCATATTTACTTTTGATTGAATGGATCTAATTATATCTAAGTCTTTAATCTTATAGTCTATCTGCAAGGTGGTTGGGGTGAACATTCGGAAAAATACTTAGTAATAACACAACATTTTAACTATAAATAGATAGGAAATTGTGTGAATGCAAATGTAATGGTTATATATGAATTAATGACATCTTAATTCGTACATATATATTGTATGAGATTGCGAACGAACTCATGATGATCGAAGAGAATAAAGGATAAAGTATACCTTTTCTTTAGCCAAGAAAAGTAGAACACCATCGTCGTGCCACACATAAAAAGGGAAACGCAAAAGCTATTTGTATGAGCTTTTTTTCTTTTGAGCTTTTTACTAAAAATAGGATAATTTTTTATATTAATAGCAGGTGGGAAAATCAAATACTAGCGGTTGGGAAAATCAAGACTAATTATTAAAAAAGAGAAACCTTATATAAAGACTAGAAAGATATAATCATGAAAAAAGTAGAGTAGAAAAAATTAGGGAGGAGTAAATTTTTTTCGCATTTTTTGACGTAGAGAAAAGTTAAAAAGTTAACACGTATTTACACTTTTTCTCTACTGTAAAAATTGATGCGACTGAGGAGTGGCTTTTTTTTTCAAAAGTGGAGAAAAATCCTTCTTTTTTGGTAGTGAGGAGAAATGCCTTTATAATTGGGAAATTTTTGTATCATGTAAAAAAAAGAAATACAAGTACTTATCTAAAAAAAATAGAGACAAATTTCAGGTAATTTTTCCACAGCTATGAAATGCATGGTGATAATATAGACAGGACTGATCAGAAGGGCTATTTTTTCCCAATATTGCCGGCATTTAGTTGAGATGTGAGAAAATTTATTTTATACGATTATAAGCCATGGTATAATTAATAATACCCATGATTTTTTTTTCAATGCAAAAAATTAAGAATTCACTTATTGAGATATATGTGTAATCTTGCGACAAAAAGCCTTGTGTAGCAGCGCTAGCTCGCAGTGCGCTGTCAACAAAAACTAACAACGGAACCTTAAACAATCAACCTTGGCGTAAAAAAATTTACAACTAATATATATATAAGTTTATAACACAGCACAGATAAAAGACTCCAAAACAAAAACTATATTAACTCTTTTTTATTCTAAAAATTCTCTTGAACTTGCCGAGTTAACTTCACAGATGACTTCAAACAAAGATGGCTTCAAACAAGTCATCCCAACTTATATAATAATTGACTCCCCAATTCATGTCATAAAAAAATATCAAAAAATATTATTTTTTTATAATAACTGAATCAATCACTCAGCAATGTTTCAGCGATGTCAATTCTAAACTCTGGATAAAATAGAAAGGCTTGCGCTAAAAATGACTTCGTTAAAAGTTTTATCATTTGTAATTATAAAGATCTCACTACTCCCAACACCCTTTGAGGTATCAAGTGGATGAAGGTGAAGAAAAAGATGACACATAGCTAAATCAATATTTTTAAGTAACATAAATCTGTATTTATCAATTTAAATATCAAAAGAGTAATATATACAAATTTTATATAATTAAAATTTTAAAATATTTGATTCCAAATCTGCTTGGAGTAGATTCCAAGTCAACTCCACTCTATTTAAAGCCAGGTTGAATCCGAGTTTCGAGTTTAGAATTTTTAATCTAGGAGCGCAACATGTTAAACTTATGTAAATGTAGATGAAATTCAAGCAAATTAGGTTGTGGCCAAGACCCACCCTAAAACATGCGGTTACCACGTAGTTATTATACATGAATGGAGACGAAGATACTCTGAATTTAAACTTCTATATTCTAATTAAATATTATATGATTTTTTATATTTATTTAATCTAATAATTTATTTTGGCAAGAATATGTATAATAATATGATATCTTAGTAATAATTACTTCAATTTTAATTTAAAGATATTTAATGGAATGAAAAATAGACATATATATATATATATATATTATTTTGATTTGTCATATCTCCCATTTTTCACCGATAAAAATTGATTAGTATGATATATTTAGGCATAACGTCCCGCCTAATTTGATCGAAGATCTTGGATTCTAATTGGCAATTATAGGTTAAATACATATAGTTTTCTTTTGGCAACGCAGGTGCCCGCATGATAGTATGAAAACCATTTTCTGTAGCTCCGTCGTTTAGATTGATGTCATGACAAATGCAACGCGTCCTGATCAACAGATTCAAACATGCACACTCAGCAAATCTCCCCTTCCCTTCACTTCAAATAAAAATAAATAAATACTGACCATCTCAACCTCCGCATCCAACCCAAGAGAGTTACCCTTTTTCTTCGCGGTGTTTCTTTCACTCAACTAGCTAAGAGGGGAAGAAGAACATGCACTAAAGCGAACCCTGAAATCTCATCTCTCAAATCACCGTTTACAACTACCAGAGTGCAATTTTCTCATGACTTATGCAATGTTATATATATATATATATACACACACTTTAATTTCACAGACATCCGGTTTACACGTCTTTGGTGATTAATCGCATTATTCTAGTACTGCTTCGCATCTGCTCCCATGCATTTTTCTTTTCTCGTCACAGCTAATGGCAGCTACAAAGCTTGATCAATGGACCCATGCTGGCCAGACAGATAAGACACAAAGTAGTGCACAGAGTGATAGAGAACTAGAGGAACTACTTGCCACCGTCCCAAAACACAAAGGCTGGCGCCGGCCGCTTCTATACCAATACAGAGGGTGTGGCTCTACCAGGAAAGGTTGCCCTTTGTGCTACAATTGGTGCAGAACTGCAAATCAGAGGATTCAGACATGATCTTGGTCACTTCCATGAAATTAGTATCTACTTGGCTCAAGGCTTTGGCTTTTGCCATCACTAGGAGGCAACAATACGCCCTCAATGATCCAACCCACCCTTTGCTCACACAAATCTCCCATCAACTCATGCCAAATCTTGAATATAAAGGCATTGAGAGGCTAAGGAAGGCTCCAACCTTCCCTTCAATTGATCATTGCATGAATCATAAACTTTACCATACCTACCTGCCTTTTAGCCTAATTGAAGTGCTGTACAACATTCCCAGAGAAGGGTTGTTTATCTTTGCAGAAATGCATGTGATACATTTATGTTCATGTGGAATTCTTTTCAAAGCAAAGGCCGGAGGAGATGGGTGATCTTCCTCTTGAGGAAGCTTTTGAAATATTCTGCAATGGGGTGCTTCAATTTAGGTCTTATTGGGATCATATACTAGGCTATTGGAAGGCTAGCAAGGAGAGACCTGATAAGTTCTTGTTCATGACTTATGAAGAGCTACAGATGATCAGGCAAGGCAGGTGAGGAGGCTAGCTAAGCTCTTGGGGATCCCTTTCACTGCAGAGGAAGAGATACAAGGCGTTATGGAGTAGACCATGAAGCTGTGCAGCTTTGACAATATAAGCAATTTGGAGGTGAACAAGAAGGGTGAAGTGAAGGGGTATTTTCAGTTCAAATTCCTCTTTAGGAAGGAGTGGTAGGGGACTCTGCGACGTATTTAACAGGTGACATGGTGCAAAGGTTGAGTGTCATAACCGATGAGAAGTTCAGAGGTTGCAACTTGGCGTTGCATGTTTGAGATAACAAGCTATGTATAGAACATTATCGTATAAAAAAAAAACTATCGGATCATGTTAATGATCCTATATATCTCCCTGCTCGATAACTCAGTCAGTTCTGAGTTGCAGATGATGAGGCCATGGGAGTTCGACGTATCTTATGACAAGTTGGTGATAGCTTGTGGAGCAGAACCTACTACATTTGAAATCTATGGAGTAAGAGAAAAGAGACTTGAAGAAAGCGACTATAAAATCTGGTGCTATTTGACTTCCCAGGCATATTAATGTTGGGTGCAACAAATATTTCGTTGTTATAGATGTATGGTCCGATAAAACAATTCTAATACAGGGGTTTCTGAAGAAGAGAATTGCAGGCTTCTAACCTGTGATAGTAGGGGCGGCCCGACCGGAGTTGAGTTCAGTGGAGAGTTTAGTGATTTTATAAACAGAGATGTTCGGAAAAGACATTTATGTCACTCTCATAGAGGTTTTCATCTCAACATAATCACTTATTCAAGGAGAATTTGATTGGCGCTTTGATTAGTAGGCCCTGTCATGCCAAACATTTTTCTTGATTCTTCTTTTCTTAAGAAGCATTGATTCAGGCAAATGATGGTTTTTAATCCGAGGATTGCTGCAGGCAAATGAAATCTTGTCGACCCTTGACGATTGTCTCTGACATTATGCTTCAGACCAGTAAACCAAGGTGAGTTACAATCAAAATGTTTTAATAACAAATATGAAATAATTTAAAGGAATCATTTTTTTTTCATGTATTGTCAAGCACTGAGTAGATTTGACTGATGCTAGCTAGAAAGTTAAAATTTGTTGTCGTGCGACTAGACCAGGGGATTGGGATCGTGAAGGATTTTGAAGAAAAGAAGATACTTCTTAGTGATGAAACAGAGGTTCCTTGTGGCCTGCTTGTATGGTCTACTGGAGTTGGGCCTTCTCCATTCATCAAATCATTTCCAATTCCCAGATCACCAAGTGGAAGGTCATGAACTTCTCTATGCTCTTTCCTATTCATGTTTACAAGCCACTTTGTCTGATTATAATCCATTGAACTGGCCTGTGATTTCTTCACAGAATTGGAGTGGACGAATGGCTACGCGTTGCCTCAGTGGAAGATGTGTTTTCCATTGCCGATTGTAGTGGGTTTCTTGAAAGCACTGGTAAAACTGACCTTCCAGCTTTAGCCCGATGAGCTTACTCTCTGAAGCAATTTTTGCCAGTTGACGGTTTGATATTTGAAAAGATTCAACACATTGCTAATTTTCGTGTTATTATTGGTTAAAAAATTGACATCAATGTCATTTTTTTTGACTTGGATCGTCTGATCAATGCAAACAGGTGGCCAAAAGACGAGAAAATTAATTGGCAAGTCTTCTAAACCGACAAGGTAGAGCTTGATCAATGCAAACAGGTGGTCAAAAGACAGAGAAAATTAATTGGCAAGTTTTCTAAATCGAAAAGGTAGAGATGGGGAAGCCATGCAAACTATGAAAAGTATTGGGGTCTCTCGTCATAAGGTGAACGTGAGAGATATGCAATTATACGGGGAATCGTAAATGTATAATATTATTTTAAGAGGTATAAAAAATTCAAGAAGAATTGTAAAAGACAAGGTGTATTTAGTGTTTGACTCTTCGTATCTATGTGTCTGATTTTCTTTTTCTATATATATATATATAGTTGTGTATGTGTAAATGAGAGCGGAAGTGAGATCATTTTCTAAAGAGTGTGTTATTAAATTTTACTTTGAGGTTTTGCACTGAGGTTCTCCCTTTCTCTCTCTTAGAGGAGGGAGAGTCACTCCTCATAAAATATGGGTCTTTTCAATTTAATTGTCTCATCCAGTTACAGTTTGAGGGTATTTTTAATTGGAGTGTGTTTCGGTTAGAGGTTGAGTGTTCTCAATTAGATGTGTATTCTAGTTGGAGATTATTTCTAATTAGAGTGTGTTCGAATTAGAGGTTGAGTACTTTCAATTAGATGTGTATCTCAGTTGAAAATTATTGATTTCATTGTTTGATTTAGATGATGAAGATGATATATCAACTTTGTTCGATGTGTATGCCTATTATTTGATTATAGTGAATGGTTCGTGAATTCCTTCTTATTTTATAGGTTTTACATTAAATTTATCTGTCATTTATCTTTTATCTTTGATTGGTTTACTTTGTCAAAAAATACACAACATAATATTTGGAAATTTTGTATATTAAAATCCCAAGGACTTGGATTTAGGACATCCATTTGTATAAAAACACACGGGTAGTACGGCCTCCATCGGCAGATACAAAGCTTTGGACGATCTCCGAGAGCAAGGTAACATCTAGCTATTTAGCCACACAGTTTCATGGTCAGGTAACTATTTACCCACACAGTTCTAGGTCTCTTATATGCATCCTGCTCTATTTGCAGGCAGCTGAGTGAACATCCGTGGCAGGATTTGGAAGTTGGCTCACCTGGCGTTCTGCTTATCTCACTTGTGTTCTAAGCTGGCATGATCGGTTTATGTTCTAATCAACTAGGCTACGACATCTGTGTTTGGCCGTGATACTGACCGAATCTAATGCGAGAACAGGCGAAAGTAAAACTTCTAACATTTATTGTAAATAATGACCGAGAAGAGCGAACAATGGCCTGCACTACATAGAATGGGAAACAAGACTCGTATGAATGAATCTTTGTATGCGCCATGTAACCATTCAAAAGCGATCAATTAGAGCATACCTCAGTATAATAACTTAAAACTAGGCGCCGACAAAACAAGTTCAAGAAATAGGATTCGACCACAGTTCTCACAGATACATGCTACGCGATCACTGTCATGCCGAGATTTATTAGATAACCCTCACCCACAAAAACCAAAGCTCCAACAAGTTACAACACAACTCACAAGCCTTCCCAAATTGAGATAGGCAATATAATTTAATACTTGTAATCCTTGACATGAAGGCTCTCAGAGGCTCCCTCAACCACGGCTGCATCGCCCTTGTAAGTACCCAATGTTGCCTCGGAGTTGGCCTTGCAGCGTGCCAAGAATGCAGCCTGTGCCTTCTGAACGTTCTCCTCCTTCCCTAGCCAAGTCTTGAGGGTGCTTTGCTGCAGAGCCCTACCAAAAGAGAAAGAAAGTGACCATGGCTTTTTGCCCTTGGACTGGTTCATGGCATTCAAGTTGAGAGTTGCCTCCTCCTCGCTCTGTCCACCAGACAAAAAGACAATGGCAGGGACAGCAGCAGGAACTGTTCTTTGAAGAGCACGCACAGTGTAATCTGCAATCACCTCGGGAGCCACCTTCTTGGCATCAGATCCTGGAGTTACCATATTGGGCTTCAATAGAGATCCCTCCAAGAGCACCATGTGGTCATTAAGGGCCTTGTAACAAGCTGCAATGACCCTCTCAGTCACCTCTGCACACTTCTCAATGTCGTGAGGGCCATCAACCAAGATCTCAGGCTCCACAATAGGAACCAAGCCATTTTCTTGACAGATGATGGCATATCGAGCAAGACCATTGGCGTTCTCGTTGATTGCAAGTTGGGATGGCTCATTGGGACCAATCTTAAGAACAGCTCTCCACTTAGCGAAGCGAGCCCCAGCTTCATAGTACTGCTTGCAACGCTTGCCCAAATCATCATGGCCCTGGGTAGTGGTCTCGCCATTGGTACCAGCAAGTTCCACGGTACCCTTATCAACCTTGATGCCAGGAAGAACTCCACCTTCCTTCAATACATCGACAAACGGCTTCCCAGCAGCAGTCTTCTGGTAGAGTGTTTCCTCAAACAAGATCACACCACTGATATACTGCAAGGCTCCAGGTGTACAAAAGAGGAGCTCACGCAGGGCCCGTCGGTTGGTTTCAACATTCTCTACATTGATGCTTGAAAGCCGCTTTCCAATTGTGCCAGTGGATTCATCAGCAGCAAGAATTCCCTTTCCAGGAGTGCCAATGTAAGCGGCATTCTTGACGAGCTCATCTGATCAGTATTGAGAATGCTCAGGTGAAAAACTGTCCCCATTCTCAGCTTTAACATAGCAAACTCAGTTCAAATAAACCATGGAAAAAGTGACCAATAAACCAAAAAATAAGAATTATTTAATCAAAAAATGCCTACAATATCTTGGAGATGTACTACACGGATGGTAAAGCAAACATATTGCCATGGATATATTTAATCAGAAGATATATACGCACACAAAATCAACATAAGGCTACTCCAATCCTCTAAGTGTCCATCTCCTCTATAAATGCTCAATTTTGTGTCAATTTCTGACAATCCCCAAAGAGATAACTTAGTCATTTTATCAAGTAATCGATAGTAATAAGGAGCGCCTCTAATTGCAACCAATCAGCTTAAAAAACTATCCCTCAGAAAATAGCGCATGAGGGAACAAGATATGATAAAAAAGTGGCTAATAATGTTTTCTAGTGATGAAATTGATAATCCTAGTGATTTTGAGGGAGTTATTGGAAGTTATAACTAGTTTTTAACTAACTGAAATCACTTCAATTATAAATTTCATCACTATGAAATATCATTTGCCTAAAAAAAGACAGCTATAATTCAAGTATCATAGGTAATGTTACTTTTGCCGCCCTTTTTCAATCAAATTGTACCAAAAAAACTGTGCAACACATGATCATCCAATTGTATCGGACAAAAGGGCATCGTCCTAGAAATTAGATAACATACTGCAAAGACAACAATCAAGAGCCTTAAACGAGATGTAAGTTTCACAACGGAAAAAGGAGAAGCTAGCAATATTAATATTCGACAAATCAAGACCTCAATTTAGCACACGCATATAAGTCAATCAAAACGTCAATTGAGGAATAAATGAAAAAAACAAATCAACACAGCAACAATCCTAGATCCAAAAAAAAAAATACAGGAATACTACATACATCGAGACATTACACCCAGTCATTTCCCGATGTACAAAGTAATTCTCAGAAAAATTCACCACCCATCTCAAAAATATGAATTTGATAAAAACAAAGTTGATAATGAAAACATTTACCTGGCATAGCATACAAAGCCAACAAATAGATCCCCAAAGTACATAAAATTCAGGC
>JAVDBV010021325.1:1670-44438 GCA_032619315.1 Piper longum
GCCCCCCCCCCCCCCCTAATGTTCCCCCTTTGGTGTCTTTGTTCATGTCATTTCCTTCTTCTAATTAGAGTTTGTCCATAAATCGAATTCTATGATTTAACCTGCTATCTTTTCATTATTCCAAATTGCATGGAATTGCTAGCTTATTGTTTTTAGTGTATTTTCTTTTGAATATTGTCGTGAGTGAACTTTATAATATGCAAGTTGACTAATTTCAATTTCACGTTTCCAGTTTGTCAATCATGAATTTTAAAAAGGTTCCCAATCTGCCTGGAGCTGGTGCAGCATCTTCATTGGTGAAAGTAGCTGTACTTGGTGGACTTGGCATTTATGGAGCCTTAAATAGTCTTTATAATGTTGAGGGAGGGCATCGAGCTATTGTTTTCAATCGCATTGTTGGTGTAAAAAATGAGGTTTGTTTCTATTCTATTCATGGCTCTTTGGAAAGGATCCATTTCGTTCAATTCGTGGAGCATTGGGAACCTTTCATTTGGTATTATCCAAGGACAACCATCGTTGATGATGATTTAGTTCAGCCATGTGGAAATTTTACCTTTCTGTTCTTTTTCTTTCTTTTACATTTTTCATTTAAATTGGTACATTGGTAGATTAATTCCTAATTAAGATGAACATAAGGTGGAATCACTGGTGTTGTACGTAGATTTGGGTTGACAGATCTAAATTTTTACTTGCTATGATAATGAGAAATCAGCATTGAAATGACATGATTTAGAACTTCAAATATGCTCAATATCATATATTCATGGGATTTAGAATCTAAGCTCCAAATAGGAGGACCGCATCATAGCAGCCATGTCGTATTTTCTTATTTTAATGTTATCCAGCTGTTAAATTTCTCGTTTATATGTCAGACGTGTGTTTTTTAATGTGTCTCATGGTTCCTTTTGCTCTTCATTTGACTGGTAATAGCAATAATATTCATTCTCATTTGCAGGTCTATCCTGAAGGTACACACTTTATGATTCCGTGGTTTGATCGACCAGTTATTTATGACGTTCGTGCTCGGCCAAATCTTGTTGAGAGTACTTCTGGAAGTCGTGATCTTCAAATGGTGCGACATGTTCAGCGTTTTGAACTAACTTCTTGGATTCTGTTGCAATCTTTGATGTTTTTTAAAATTTTCTGCAGGTCAAAATAAGTCTTCGTGTTTTAACAAGACCTGTGGCAGAAAAACTCCCGACAATTTACCGTACGTTGGGGGAGAATTACAATGAGAGAGTTCTTCCTTCCATTATTCATGAAACATTGAAGGCTGTGGTGGCTCAATATAACGCTAGTCAACTTATAACTCAGCGTGAGGTTGGTCTTTTTTGTTTCCTTCAGCAAAAGTAAACTAATAAATTTCTATTGCTAGTTCTGGTGAAATGTCTTTATTGATGTATTTATTCGCAACTTGCCTAGGCTGTCAGTAGGGAAATTCGCCGAATCTTGACTGACAGGGCAGCAAATTTCAATATTGCTCTTGATGATGTGTCCATCACTAGTCTAACTTTTGGCAAGGAGTACACTGCTGCTATTGAAGCCAAGCAGATTGCTGCCCAGGAAGCAGAACGAGCCAGATATGTTGTGGAAAAGGCTGAGCAGGATAAAAAAAGTGCCATTATTAGAGCGCAAGTGAGCAATTTATTATTCATTGTTGCAATACTTGATATATTGAAACAAAGTGTAGAGACCTAATCAGTCTTTTAATGTTCTGTTTTCTGTTAGGGTGAGGCCAAGAGCGCACAACTCATCGGACAAGCAATTGCAAACAACCCAGCGTTTATCACCTTGAGAAAGATTGAAGCAGCTAGGGAAATTGCCCAAACAATCTCACACTCAGCCAACCGCGTGTTCCTTAATTCAGATGATCTCCTGCTAAATCTTCAGGAAATGAATTTAAATGATACAAGCAGTGGAAAGAAATGAGCACGGTCACAGTCTCAGCTCCAGGCATAAGGTCTCAACTGTTTATGTGGGAATGCTACTTTTGCGGATTATTTTTCTTTTTGGTTGGATCATGGTAAGTAAAGGCACTCTAAAAAGTTGGAAACTATGATGTGACCATATTGTGCTATCTCTACTTTTCGAAAATGTTTTCTACTTTTCTTGTAATCAGAATTCCCTTCTTATGCAGCTTGAAATGTTTAATGAATGGATGATATAATGGTTATCTTAAGTATAACAAAATCCAAACCTTGTCACATATTTGTAACCTATTAAGAGAAATTGGTTTTCACTAACCCACATATAATTTGGTCATTTAAATCGGAAACCAGTTAGACATTGTTTGTGTAAGTAGAGTTCATTATTGAATCTTCCTGCATTCATGTTTGGCTTGTAAGTGTTGTGACACCATCTGTTTAACTTTTGGCAGAAGCATAGCCGAAAGGAACTTGTAATCAAAGTTAGCAGACAATATTGCATGTGCCATCTTTTCCTTGCAGAACTTGTGCTGTCTGCTTGTGTATTCACTACCAGATTATCATATAATTTAAAGCTAATGAACATGGTAGCAACTTGCAAGTCGTTTGGTTGTCATTTTATTTCCGCTTTTTTTTAAGCAATTCATATCAAACTATGCAATCTCTCCTATCAACGAAACTTGTTCATGATGAGCAATTCGACTTGAGTTGAAAGCTCTTTATAATGTTCTATCCGTTGTGCATCGTGTTACTTCTCAAAATACATAAGAATAAAACAAACTAGGACTGACATCGACGATTGTGTGAAGAGTAGCTAAGGAGTCACACTAAGCAAGAAATGGGAACTTTGCATAAAATTCGCCCCAATTCGCAATTTGCAATCCTCAAGCTCCATCAATATTTCTGCCTTTGCTCCATGCTACGCACAAAATGCAAGTATACGACAATCCATGAATTTCGTTGAAAAATCATAAATCAATCTCCCTTTTAGTCAAAACATGAAAAAGATGCTCGTTACCAAAAAAATATACGGCCTGCCAGTCTCATCTCCTCCATTCAGAAATTCAGGGAGCCGGTGAAATCTGAAACTCATATGGTACACCGTATTTCATTGGTAATGTAACCACAAGTCCATCTTCCACGAAAAACCATAAAGCACTAAATTCTCATGGAGCTCGAACTTCCTTGGTTCTTCCTAATAATGCATGCATATATACACAAAATTATGAACAAGGATCACTATACTAAAAATAATGAATCTTCGGTTTTGATGTTAAAAAATGGGGGTGTATGATCATCTGAAGGTCGTTCTTGTAGTTCTTGTATAGCCAAGTAAAGTATACACAATCCCAGATCATCCAAAAATGGACATCAGGCACATGTATACATGCACATACCCTTTAACACAATCATTCCACCCGCCTTTTTGTTTGGGTAGCTCAAACTTATCGAAGAAACATCCCTTCACAAATGATATGTTTAAGGTGGACTATTGAGCTCCCAACATGAAACGAACGGAAGGAGTTCACAGGAGCATTCCTGGTGTTTTACCCCAATGCCGGTATCAAGTTTGGTACAGAACACACAGTAGCACCCTTCGAGGCACCTCGCTTCTTCCAATGTGGTTCTCATGAATTCTTCATCAAACTCTGCTTCAGTATTCCCTTTATCATGATCCAAAACTACGAAATTAATGGAAGGGAAGATAGTTTTAAAGGCCTTGTCAGCAAATTTGTTGAACCATTTCTGCCCTTTCCTACACAGCACAAGCGGGACCAAGCTCATCGCCATTCCCCCCCCAAATCCCAAACCAACTGTGATAAAAATCCATTCAAACCCATCACTTGATTCTGACCGTGCAGATGTTTCATTTCTTGAAGAGTCAGTTTTGCAGGATCTGTTCAATGGACTAACACAAAGCCCTGAGTTGTTGAGGTAAGAAGAAGCCGGGAAAGTGTTCAATTGAGAACCTTGAGGTATCGGTCCCACTAGTTGATTGAAAGAGAAGTTCAAAAAAGAGAGAAATTTTAGTTGAGATAGTTCTACAGGTATCTCACCAGTCAGCCTATTATATGAGAAATCCAGAGACTCAAGCTGAGATAGATTACCTATAGATCTTGGGATAGGACCCGTAAGAGCATTGTGCGACAAGTTCAGAAAAATAAGAAAATTGAGCTTACCAATTGCCTCAGGTATAAACCCACTAAAGCTGTTGTTTGACAGATCTATAGCAGTAAACACAGTTAAGATTTTCTCTATTTCAATTTCAAGGCCTTTTATTGTCACTTTCACTGTATCCTGATAATAGAGAGGTGTTAGCTGAAGCAACTTTGATTGTATTTCTCGACTGTGAATGCTACGCTCATGTCCACGGCCTGCCATGGATGTCCAATTTCTAATGCATGGTGAACAGAGATTGCCTGTGAAGGAATTCGAAGACAGGTCTGTAATTTGCAGTGGGGAAGATTGAGCTAAAATATGTACAATACGACCTCTGAAGCGGTTTGAGCGCATAACAAGTACTCGCAAACTTTGCATTTGACCTAACCACGAAGGGAACACACCTTCCATGTTGTTATTCCCTAGATTCAAAACCTCAAGGTTTTTGCAATTCCTTAAAGATGCTGGGATCTGCCCAACTATTCTGTTTCCATTGAGGTCTAATGTGTTCAAATTACAGTCGCTGGAGAAGTAATCGGGTATGGAACCACTGATGGAATTTGAGCGAAGATTCAGCACGTTGAGACCTGCCATTTCCTGAGTTAAGCATAAGGGGATCGAGCCACTCAAGTTGTTGCGAGAAAAATCAAGAGCTTTCAAGCTTAATGCTTTGCAAACTGATGCAGGTATGCCTCCATTGAGTCGATTATTTGAGAGGGAAATATAGCTGCTGAACAACAAGTTTGAACCGATGTCTGGAGGAATATTGGATATAAACATGTTATTAGAGAAGTCCAAGATTATACTACTGTTCGCAAAACGTGGAATTCGCCCCTGAAGCTTATTAGAATGAACGTCAATCACATTTGGGCTTCTTGACATAACACCATCAAATGGTTGCCCAAGACCTTCCAGACGATTATGCGACAGATTCAAACAGTTGACCACGGTAAGGTTCCAGATCCAATCAGGTGACTTGCCTGGAATTTCATTGCTGGAAAGGTCCAAATCTATCAAGCGCTGCTGACTTTTCAAAAATCCAGGTACTTTAGTCATCTTACATGAGGCTAGCCCCAACACCGCAAGCTGCGGAAAGTTGGACACACTACCATTCCCAATTTCCACAGAAAAGCCACTGTTAGAAAGATCTAGAGTCGAAAGATTTGTCGCACTCTCAAACAAATCAAGCTCCACCTCGCCACTAAAATTGTTGGAAGACAATTTGAGCACTTCAAGATGAGGAAGCTTATATATAAATCTCGGAAATGCACCATGCAAATGATTGCCACTTAGATCCAGACTGGACAAAAATGAACTACTTGCATTAACAAAACCATGGATACCACCACTGAGGTTGTTCTGATTAAGCAGCAGTTTCTGCAAAGAATGAAGACCAAAAACAGTTTCGGGAATTGATCCACTGAACAAGTTGCTGCCCAAGTTGTAGTGCACAAGACGTTGATTCGTAAACCCAATGTCAGGAAGGGATCCTTGAAACTTATTAGACGAAAGATCCACGTGAATAAGCCGTTTCATTCGACCCAGAGATGGAACCTGGCCAGTGAAATTATTCGCCGACAAATCCAAATATTCAAGGCTACCAAGCATTTCAACCTCCTTCGGCAGCTCCCCAGAAAAGCTTGCATTACTAAGATCCAACCTAACGAGGGAAGTTAGATTACCTACAGAAGCAGGCACTTCACCGGAGAAGTTCGTGTAGGAGAGTACCAACACTTGCAAAGAACTATTCTTTAGGAATCCCTGCAACTCCCCGGTCAGATTTTGATTAAAGGAAGCGTCAGCGACCAGTAAGCTCCTCAATTGGAAGATGCCCACCGGGAATTTCCCCACCAAACCGCAAGATCTGACCCGAACAACAGCTAAAGAAGAGAAATTTGACAATATCGACGCATCCCCAGATGACAAATTGTTCCCTTCAAGGCCGAGGTAGGTGACGTTGGTCAGATTACTCACAAGTGCTTTTAAGGGGCAATTTATCGAACACTTGGAGAGACTCACCACCCGCAGCTTCGGCGCGGCTGCAGACAAACTCCTGCAACCGCTGCCGACCAACGACGCCGAGAGATCGACGCCGTCCAGGTAGATCTCCTTCATAGCCGGAAGGTCGGAGAAAAATCTGGCGCTTTTCACCCTCAACTTGCCGACGCCGCCCAAAAAGATGGCCGAAACCGTAATCGACAAGTCGAGCTTCACAAGAGTCCGCACGCGCCCCAGCTCCGGCGGGACCAGGCCGGAGAATCCGGCGTTGGAGAGGTTGAGGTAGGCCAGGCGGGGCAGTCGGCCGAGGCTGCTCGGGATGGGCAAGGGGGCGAATCGATTCCCTGATAGGTCGAGAGACACGAGGTTGACGAGAGCGGAGAGATGGGCAAACCCAGCTTCGGCCGAAGAGGAGGCGTCGTCGACCGAGAGGTTAAACCAGGCGAGGTCGACGGCGGCTACGCCGGCGAGGCTGCAGTTGACATTGGGCCAAATGCAGCAGTTGGTGGCGTTGGTCCAGGAGGCGAGGTGGGCGTCGGGATCGAAGATGGCGGACTTGAAGGTGAGGAGTGCGTTGGATTCGGCGGCAGAGCAGACGGTAGTGGCAATGGCGGGGGCGGGGGCGGCCGCGACGGCGCCGAGGAGGAGGAAGAAGATGATGGCGGACATGGTCGATGGGTGAAGACCAAAGCAGACACGGTTTGTGGGCTTTGGGGTTTTGAAGCCCGGATTGGGCCCACTGGGACGTGGTCAATATTGGCTGTAAAAATCGGCCGGCCGATTTCAATGTCGGATCAAAAAAATAAGAAAAATTGGGTAAAAAAATAGTCTATAAATCTGTTGTTTTTGGCCCGTATGAGTAAATTACTACAATATATTTAGTATTTAAATAAATCAAATATTTATATATAGGCAAAAATATAATTTAAAATTTTAAAACTAAAACTTACCATTCCTCCCCCCGTCCGCGGGTTTGCTACCTTCACCCCCTTTGCCTCCACCTTTCTATCATCGGTCCCTTTTGCCTCGGCTCTCCCTCCGCCGCAGTCTCCTCTACCTTGGCCCTCCCTCACCACTGCCCCCATGTGTCATGGCCTCCCTTCATGCCCCTTTGTGAACTCCTCCTACTTCTATTGTGTGAACCGATATCTGCATTTTAGTCATCGGTTACCTTTGCCTGGGCCCTCCCTCCGTTGTTAGTCCCCTCTCTTTGGGCTTTCCCTCCACCGCCCCTTTGTGAGTCCCTTTATTCTAATTTTTAGTTTGTTATAGTTATTACTTTAAAGTTGAAAGGCATAAATTTGATTACATTTTTTTAAAACCTAAATTTCATTTTTTTTGTGTATGTAAATTGAAGAAATGAACATGTCGGGCATTAATTTTGTTAGAATATTGAAGTTCAAGATTTACTCTTAGATTTCAGACTCATAATCACTAGCTTGGTGTCCATGATTTTCAAATGGTAGATTATCAAGTATTTGTTATCATTTGACATAGTACAAATGATAATATATCATTGCATTTATGAATTTGTAGTCTTTTAATGATTAATATTGATGATTTTTTTTACTTGTATTAAACTATAAATTTGTCTATTTATATTGAGAAATTATATAATTATATATTTCATGTCTTTATCCTATGAGTTATCAAATTTTTTATATAATTGATTTTGACTGATTCAACTGAACCGATTTCTAACCGATTTATAACGTAACTCCCTCATATTCATAGTTCAGGAAATTGTCAATGAGAAATGCTTGTTGGAAAAAAAATTGGATGGACCATGAATTCCAAACTTTCGACAATCAGATTGATTTTTTTTTTTCAAAAATAATATGCTAAAATAACAATTAAGCTCCAATAGTAGGTCCATTTTTAAATTCTAATTCACAATTTGTTATATCTTCATCTCAATCCACAGTAAATTGGGATTCACAATTTATTAATTAATTTTTTTACAAATCAGAATAATGAATTGATTTTTCACCGCCTTTGGTTTGCCTTTTTCCAAATATGCAAACTCTAAAGAATGGAATGGGAAGAAATGATAAAATGAGAGGTTGCAATTGTGATCTAGATAAGGTACGAGTTATACAAGTATTAACTCTTTTTCATATTCCACTTCTCTTTTTTTAAATACGAGTTTTATTTATAATAAAATAGAATGTCATGTGGGAAGATCAAAGTTATATATTTGAAACAACTCAATGTTATAATTTTTATTTTTATTTTATACAGTATCGTCATTTGTAATTTATATATGATTATTTAAATATATTAATTAGTAGTATAATTAATGATAATAAGTAGTTATTATTATAATATTTTGATAGAAGAAATTAAATACTATATTTTTTTAGGTTCTTAGTACTACTTGCCATCACCTGAAAGTGCAATGAAACATAAAATTTCATCTAAATAAAAAATTACAAAAATATTTGTTAAAATCATCGTGACAAGATATATAATTTATTTACTATAAAGGATTCATATTCAAATATATTATTGTTAAAATACCATCCGTAATATCAAGTCTTTCCTTCAAGGTAATTAAGGCTCAACTACAAAATATATTAAGTAGGATGTGTGCTTGAAGTGGTCAAAAAATATTTTTTTCATGATTACTTACGAGAATTACGATTAGACTATATGATTGATTTTTTTTTTTGTTTTAGCGAATTATCTCAATTTTTTTATAGTACTCATTATCTAAGAATTTATATTAAATTTTAGTCGGTGGATAATAGAGCATAGTTTCTCCATTTCCAACCACATTATTATTATGTTATTATGATGATCCTCCTATTTCCCCATTTGTTTATCATTTATTACCGCCCAACCGTTTCAAAAGCAGTTTCGTGGGCAAAAACGTAAAAAAAAATGTCCCTTCGACGTTAAAACTTGATATATTCGCGTAGCTCGTACAAATGGTGGACGCAGAAACACGCACAGCCCCCTACCGTCGGTCGACTCTTTGACAATCGTCTCTCCCACTCCCAGATCCAACTCCGGCGATCTTCGCCGGCTATCCAATTCCGCCGGAAATTCGTCTTCTTCGACAGGAATCCCCTCCGATCATGTCGGGGGCGGGTGGTGTCGGCGGCCGAGGGCGGTGCCGGTGACGGCGACGGCGGTGGAGGTGAGAGTTTTGGTGGCGGCGGGGGAGGTTGGTCATGGCTCCGTCGCCGGTGAAGTTCTTCTTCTTGCTGCTGGCGAGCTGCGTCTTCGGATGGGTCGTCTTCACGTGAGTCGCACTGCTACTTTGTTTTTTTTTTTTTTTTTTTTTTTTCCGCTTCTCGGGTGGGATGTTTTGCGGGATTGAATCGGGGTTACCGAAGAGTTTTGATCGTCTGATCTGTGATTTGATGGGTGCTTGAGGGGTGTTGGTTTTTTGATGCAGTTGGTAATTTGGAGGAGCTATCAAAATTGTTCTTTCTAATATGAGATTTGTATAAAAATGGTGTCTGCTGTAATTTGGATATCGGTGTAATCCGGCAGATATTTCCCCGTCATCGGTATTTCATCTTGATTTGCAATCCGTGATAAATGTGGTGTCTATAGCTGAGGTGAGTGGTGAGTGTTGAAATGGATGACATGGTTGTTGCTTTTTAGCTGATGCAATCCATAATCATAGTGTGGAGTAATAGGTTTAGAAACGAGTGGAGAATTATTCTGATTTTTCTTCCTATGGTTTTTCTTTTATTTAAAGGTAGCAAGTCAATTGGGAATTGGGGAGGGCCAGTGAAAATGATATCTGATTTATTGTGTCTCGTGCAATGGGGGAGCACAAAAATTATCGCGTGGAACTGTTGTATTTCAAATGCAACCTTTTTTAATGTATAAAGTGTATCTTGTTCTGCATTCAGTTTATGCTAATTTACAAGTACAGTAGCGGAGGATTTTTTATAATTGTCAGGCAAGTTTTGTTGGCGAATTTACTCTGTGTTTATGGTTTCGGAGTATATGTTGTATTGTGTAAGGGGGGTTGAATTCGGGAAATACTGGAAATGAGGTCTGTTGTTAGTGGCGAACTTATGGATTAAATTTTCTAATGAGTTTTTATCGACATATTTGTATTCGTGGGAAGCTTACTGGGTTTTCTCGTCCCAGCTCTGTCCTTGAGATGGCTTTATCAATATTTCTCAATCAACATTCATTTCACAATTTTGTATAGTAAATGATGATAATGATGATAAAATTCTGTACTCTTTATTCCCTCTGTCAAGATTTGTGACATAAAGGGCACGTGACATTAAAACTTGCCACTTTGTCTATAAATATTTCCATGTGTCCAACTTAAATGTGAACACAATCTAGGGTGACCCAAATTCTTTGTTTATTCATGTTTCCGTGTGTTCAATTTAGATTTGAACACCATCTATTGTGACCCAAATGTATGCTGCTGGCGGTTCCCAGCTAGGATAAGGTGGAGATTGATGATGCTGATTTGTATTGGAGGATGTATGTGTCTTTATGTGGGTATGGTATTTGTATACGAGTATGAGGTTGTTTTTTGGTGTTTAAAATGGCTTACGCCCTAGCTGTAACATTTTGAATATGCAAACGGCATCTGCAATCAAATATTTTCTACCGCCGTTACTTCTCCAACTTTCACTTATGTCAGTTCTTTGGGTTTTGATTGAAGGCTTGACAAACAGAGCTTCTTGAAATGTTTACAATTGTATTGTTTTTTGATAGAGAAATGGTTGTGGGGCAATTGGCTCTATTTATCTGATAGTTTTATTTGATTTCAGATTTTCTGCAAAACTGTTGGCATGGTTTTTGAGCCGGATTATGGGCGCTTCAGTAGGATTTCGTGTGGCTGGATGCAATTGTTTAAGGGATGTGAACGTGAAATTTAGAAAGGTATGCTTTGATTATTTGTAGATTTTGTTTCTTCGGACTTCTAAAATGATCTAAATGCAAGTTTGAGCCCTGAAATTTGTTTGTTTGAAAATTTAATTTTACAAAATGTGATGGTAAAATTTTGTCCATTAATACTGACTGTGTTGTGTTTGAAATGATATATGATATAAAAACTTACCACCTTTGTTCGTGCATGGGCCTTGTGTTCATTTTTCTAACTGTGAAGCAATAAATCAGTGACGCAAAATGCATGTTGTCAATCTCACCAGGCCTGGGAGAAAGCTAAGGCGATGGTAGTTATGGTGGTGACAACTGAGAATGATAATTGAGCTCGGCTCCTGTTAGAACTGTTACAGAAATTCTCGTGTTATGCATGAAAATGGTTATTGTGCACATTAATTTCATTCTATTTATTGATTTGTTTTATTGGTGTACTAATATAATGGATACGACTAACTTTTCCGGTAAAGAAGCAACTAATCAAACTAGGACAAGGAAAGCAAATTCTTTGGGTAGTAGGAAAGGTCCTTTTTTTAAAAAAAAAAACATTAATAAATCTAGAAAGTAGAACTTCAGAAAGTCTCTATATGTCTTGTAAAGGACAACACAGCTGCATCACAACCTCATTGATGTCACAATCTGTCAAATCTAATGATGTCACAATCTGTCAAATCTAACCTGTTTGTGCCGTTTATGTTTCCTTTGATGTAAGCCTATGATAGCTGGGACTATAAAAAGGGATGGCATTTTGAGTAGATAAACCAGTTCAAAGTGGATTCCAGGGAAATGCACCTAAAGTTGCTTAATTTATGCCTATGTTTGATGGGAATCTTGATACTTTACTCTGATTTAATCTATTTATATTCATTGCAAAAAAGAAGAATAAGCTGATTGATTGAAATGTGGAGATTTTATGCAAAATTATTTACAGTTACTTTGCGAGTGTGAAAACTTTTGTTATGTGATAGGGTGCTGTTGATTTTGTATCAATTGGTGAGATTAAATTGAGCTTCCGCAAATCATTGGTTAAGCTCGGAGTTGGTTTTTTCTCAAGAGATCCAAAGTTGCAGCTGCTAGTTTGTGATTTTGAAGTTGTAATGAGGGCTTCAGAATCAAATACTAAAAAGGCTGGGCCAAATAAACCACGGATGTCACAGTTGGCCAGGAGTAAAGGGAAGTGGATGGTCTTTGCTAACATGGCCAGGTTTTTTTCGGTTTCGATCACAGATCTTATTGTCAAGGTAAAAGCACAACATTTTTATTACCTTTGGATTGTAGTGAAAAATATTTTGTTTGATGTAATTAAAATAAGAGTTCTGTTCGCAGTTTATTAAGCCCAATATATAACATGTCTTTTCAATCACTAAACTCATTCAATTTGTTCATACTTATTTAAACTGAAAAGCTCATCTTGGATGGAGAGGAATCGTTTATTTTCTTAATATACCTTGTTAGCAGGTTATATATTATCATTAGAGATTTATTTTAGAACTTTGAATAGCTTTAACAATTATATAATAACATGTCACGTAGAAAAATTTATTCCATATAAATTTGATCATGGTATGTTCTAGTCCTTTTTGGGATCCTTACAACAGAGGCTGTCTGCATGATCATGCAGATTTAACGACCAATGGAATAGTGGCATGTTTTGTACAAATTTGTTTGCTAGATCATGCAGTATTCAATTGAACAAAGAATACTAGACATTACTAGCTGCTGAGAATGAACTAAATACATAAAAAAATGTATCATCTATTTGCTTTTTTTTTTATTTAAAATTTTATGGAGAGGAGGATCAGATTCAGTTAGATCATTAATGACTGACTATTGTAAGTCCCTATGCACATGTTTAGGGGTCGATGGCTTCCATTGAAGTGAAAGATTTGAAGATGGATATATCTAAGAATGGGTCTACTCCAATTCTATTTGTCAAGCTGAATCTTCAACCTATTTTAGTGCACATGGCTGAATCACGGTTGTGTTGTGATCAATCCCTCATGTCTGGCCAGGAGAATTTTTTACCATCTGGACCAGCAATCTTAACATCATTTGAGAGGAATTCAGTTCCGTTTGTTTGTGAACGATTATCAGTTCTTTCTGAACTTGTTCATGCTAGGTGAGGGGTTTTTTTTTGGATTGGAAAGGGAATAACTATTCTATTAATTTTCTGGACTTGAAAAGCATCATGTCATTTTTAGGTATAAGAGTATAATCGGTTTTACTTTTGACATTATGCATCTGAGACGTGGAACATTATTGTTTGCTCTTGTGCTTATGTTCATGTGTGCGTAGAGCCTCTTCTGTTGCATAAGATCTTGTAGTTTATTTTTTTGTCCGCAGAGGAGTTGGTGTTGTTATGACGAATATGGATATTCAAAGTGGAGAGGTGATTGCTAATCTCCATGATAACTTATTTCACAAAAAAAAGGCAAATGAAAAGAAAAAATCAGCTGCAGATCATGTGGTTGTAAAGAAGTCAATGAAAAAACCAAAATCAACCGATTCTTTGAAAAAGAGTGTTGCATTGTTTCCAGAAAAGGTTAGTTGACATATTGTGGAATGTGATCTAAGTAATTTATTACACTTTACTTCCCTTAGTTTCTTTAATGTTTAATTTTTACACGCCAATGGTAGTCACAATTTTCATAATTTTTATTTAATTTATTTCCAGATTTATGCAATTTTTTCTGCAAAAAAATGTAACTACTAGGAAGAGAATCTTATTTTTCAAGTGTTAATTGAGAGTGACTGATTAACAAATTTACTTTTCGATGGAAGGTTAGTTTTAACTTGCCAAAGTTGGATGTAAGATTTGTGCATCATGGCCATGGGCTATACGTTGAAAACAATGTGATGGGTATTCACCTAAAAAGCAGCAAATCAAATTTGTCTGAAGATTCAGGAGAAGTCATCTCGCACTTTGATATTCAAATGGACTTCAGTGAGATTCATGTAGTTTATTTTCTGTCTTTTCCTTTTCTCTTATTTAGGAAAATTATGTGTTCACTTTTTTCAACTGTATTTATCCTTATGATAATTTGGTTTTTATATAGCTTCTTCAAGAAAATGGTCGTTCAGTCTTGGAGATATTAAAACTTGCTATTGTTTCTTCTGTTGATGTTCCTTTACAAGTAAGTCTAATGTACTCCTTTCTACTATTTGAATGCTCCTGAATTTTTTTCACATTTCCATGGAAGATGGTCATTCCTTTGATTTTCTTTTTAAAAAAATATTGTATTTTCATTTTTTGTGATGGATGTAAGAGGGATGAGGGGAAGCCAAAAAGCATACTTATTAAACATTCACGAAAATGATCTACAACTTATTACTGCTAGGCTCGGGTTGGCGATCTATGATTGAGTGAAGCAGTGCAATAGGGCATTTATCTCTGAACACAATTTTTGGGATTAGGTGGTGGTAATTATGTTAGCAGTGATGAAGCTTTTGAGTGCTTTCATTTTATTTTATTTTGTGCTTCTTGAAGTTTTATAGAGCTAGAATAACATTTCAATTTAAGCATTTGCAGATTTTTTTTTTAGAAATATCAAACTGTAATTTGTAGTATCTCTGTCTAGCTGATGGTACCAATAAGAGCTGAAGTTGATATAAAGCTTGGGGGGACCCAATTTAACATAATCATGAGTAAGCTAAAATCGTGGATGCAACTTGCCATGACAAAAAATGAAAGGATGGTTCTTAGGAAGGAGAACTTTATTCATGAACAACCTCGTGATCTTGAACAGTCAAAAACTGACACAAAAGCTTTCATGTGGACCTGTACTCTTTCTGCTCCGGAAATGTCAGTTGTGCTCTATGGTCTTAGTGGATCACCTCTTTACCATGTAAGTAAAAATGGTTATACAACACATACACTTTTTTTTTTTGGGAACATTGTTGTTTATTTTAAACTGGTTAATTTGTTTTTTTAGCTTCATTGTGTGTTTTCTTATTTAGATCTCTGCCTTGAAAGGTTAAACTTTAAAGAGGGGATCGAAGAGTTTTTGAAAAAATAGATTATGAATGTAAAAAGGCGGAAATTTTAACTATATTTACAAAATTTTAAAAATTATTTAAAAAAACAATGATCACAGATGCTTTAAATTAGAGCTTGTTAAATGGATCACCCTTTTGGGATGCAAAATTCCGATTTTTAGGAAGTGATTTTCTCTTTGAAACTTATTTTCCTATACTTTTAATTGTCCCTTTTTTATGGAGTAAATCAGTTTCTAATCTTAAAAAATGAAAAAAATTATTTAAGTGAGCATTCCTAGAACACTACTATGGATAAACCCCTTGTCATTTCTATGGCATATGGGAGTCAACTGAAATGAATTGGCTTAAATTTAACATCGAATTGAACCTGAATTTTCCTTGGAAACTGAATGAAATTGAAATGAAATGTTTTGGTTCAGATAAAAAAATCTGGAATTATTAAAATTGTATTAAAATTAATTATTATTTTTATAATAAACAAAATTATAATATAATTTAACCTTCATAATCACATTAAAAACTATTCTATATATACATATTATATCAAAGATATCAAATAAATTACAAATAAATAAAAAAATTTATAATAACCCACATAAAAGATAAATATTAAGCTTTTTTTTCATTAAGATTTTCGGGTTTTTGGTCTGTTTCGGTTCGGTTCAATTGTGAATCAAAATCTAGCTATACCTAAATTTACCCCATCATGCACTCCGAAAACCGAAGTGAGCTTATTGGACATATTAAATTTAGATTCTTAGAGTAGATCTATAGAGTACACTAAATGTAGCTACCCCATACCCCATACGCCATACCCCATAAAAATCTAGCTACACCTAAATGTACCCTCACTATAACTTAATTGACTTTAATAGATGCAATGATCGCTCATGTTATAGAAGAGGCACACCCCCACTACAACAAAGAGGTCGAGTTAGAATCATATGAATGAATCAGTTCTTATACTTAGGTTTCAACCTTAATTGTTATATATCTTATCATTTAATGACATGATGCGGTACGTTAAGTAAGGGTTGTGGTTACCTGTTCCACATATATATAGCACACATTAAATTAAACACAGACATCATCAGATGCTAGGATGTCATACTCTTAACACCTGGTCTTCATGTTGACTCTTCAAGAGGTATGAACCATGGGCTTCTCCTATCCACGTTTGTATAACAAACCACACAGCTGCAAAAAATGTGTTTTGTGTACCTGGTATTACTCATTAGTTCCAGGACTTTGAGGCTTAGCACCCTGCAGAAGACTTGTTAGTATTGCCCCAAAGTTTTACTCCTTATATGACTAGTTAGGAAAGATACATTAAAATACTAACACTCTCATAAATATCGAAGTCTGAAATCATAGCCATGATTGGCTAAAACATACAAAGTTTGGGACAAACCTTCATATCATCATACATCACTAGGGGACATAACAAAATACATAACCAAAATGCAACACAACAATTACACCTTTGCCTCCCACGAGATATCTGATTTTCCCGCCTACGCCAGTCAATGTCAAGGAAACTTACTTACATATCTAATAAAAAAATTTAAGTAATTGAAAGATCATTAAGTCTGTAGATGACTAGTAAACTAACCAAAATGGCAGATAGATGTTGAGACATCCACAGAAAAATTGAAACTTGAAGAATAACCACTCACCGGGCAATAAGTAGGAGAGTTAGCAAAATACTTGCATAAAAGCCAACGCAACAACGTGACTAACATACATACTATGAATCATACACCTACGCTCTCACATCATCCTCTAAACAATACTCATCAATGCACTTGAATGGCAAAGAGAACCAGTTGTTAGTGCCACTAGTTTCGGAAATGTGCTGCGTTACACTGTACTTAATATAACGTACTATTCTGGGTAGGAGTACTAGCACAATCTTTGTATCTCATTAACTATTATGTCGTAAAATCAAACCCTCCTATACATTCTTATAAGGGTTGAGTAAGAAATTTATAATATAATTGACTAGATCTTATAAATTCAAAAATCATGAAGGGCGCTCAACTTTAAAGTTTTATTAAGCATCAAAAAAGCTCAGCTAGATGGCCAGATCTTAGTGAAATCTAATTAAATGCCACTATTACCGTATTACCGTCTTTAACGGGAAAACTACGGCTAAACCTTGCTTACAGAGTCAAACAAAGTATTCAAGTATAGCTAAACCTACTTACTGTTTGAGTAGAGCTCTTCGACCTAGCACCACAAGATCACTCTGTAAATCTACAATGAGATGAACTAATTAGACACAGGACAAAGCAACGCAACGCGAGGTAAAACCTCGCATAATGCAAAAACACATGATTAAGCTAAAATATTCTAATTAAGCTAATTAATTACACCCTAATATTATTAATTTATTTAATTAAGGTTGAAGAAGCTTGGGGGTTCTTTAAGGATTAATTGAACTAAACCCTAAATCAGCCTAAAGCAGGAATTTTTATGACTGCATATTATAGAAGAGTTTTATAACTATTTAAATGAGCTCAGATTGGTTTGAAACTTGGTAGGCTTATTCCTAATAGGCTAAGGTATAACTCTAATTGGTTTGAAACTTGGTGGTCTTAAAGTGGGCTAAAAATCTTAGGAAAAATGCTATGGGCTCCTAACACTTTGGGTTTTAATCTTGCAAAAGATTGGGTCTAAAATCAATCTAGAAAAGGATGCAAAAATTTTGAAACTTGGGTTGCGATTTCAAAAGAGTTCCTACCTATGGTAGCAGAAAAATTTCTAACAGGCTTTCTAGGTGTTCAAAAGCAATGAAATTTAACACGGGATGAATGGGCTTCAGCAAGAACATGTGTAAAATTCCATTAAATTTCACACATAAACACCACAAACATGATTTAACAAAGGGTGCCATTTTGCACATCCCAGAAAAGAGATTTATTTAACTACCCAAATGAGCTCAAATCAAGCTTCAAATTTGGTAGGTTGCAAGTAGGCAATTTGTAATTTTATCAGGATTTTAGCAAGTTTCCTTACAGTTGGTTTAACTTAGCCGAAGTCGACCATGGTTATTGTTTGCAATAGAACAGTGAGCATAGACATTGATTGCACATGTTGTTCATGCCCTAAATGATGTCCATTTAGTGAAAAAAAATATGAGTGTATAGCTAACACCCTAATCTACAACACAACAAAAGCATGAGCAACAAACATCACCACGACATACAATAAATAAAGCAACATGCTTACAAATCTGAAATATTTCTAGGATAGCTCATACATGACATTTCATACGCATTTACTGTACGAAATAAGCATGGATCATAGGCATATTATACATGCATGCAAAGCTATAGATGTCAGGAGTAATGTGCAACAAAAATCACATCTTTTGGACATCAGATGAGTTCTATAGAGTAGATCTAAGCATGCATGGTCAAAATAAAACAAGAAAATGTGCATGCAAGCTTGAACAAGGCATAACTCATGATCGACATTCTAGAAAGGCATCAAACAAAAACTAAAATGAACTATACAACCTAAGCTACAACTACAGCCAGAAAAACACAACAAACAACACATGCAAGGCACAAACAACACCAAAGAAAAGAAAGAAGAAAGGAAAGAAGGCATACCAAGGAAGAAATTGAAGAAAAGCAAAGAGGGAAGAGGTCCAAACCAAGCTTTGAGGTTGTAGAAGGCTACAAAAAAGGGCGGGGGATGTCTGGAATGGAGAAGGAAGGGTTTAGGGGAGAAGAGGGGCAAAGGAGAAACGGTTAGTAGTGTATATAAAAAAGGGTATAATAGATGGTGCAAGCACTAGGATTGACAAATGCCAGCCCGGCCAACCAGAATTGCCGCTCACCTGCAAAACTCGGAGCGCAAAGGCACCAGCCAGGCACAAAGGTGCCGGCCAGGCGCAAAGGTACAAGAAAAGAAACCTAAAAATGTAAAAAAAAACCAAAAAAGAAGCAAGTCACAAGCATAGGGATGTCGGGGCATAGCTTTGGCATTCGTGGTCTGAGCTTGAGCAACAAATTCAAACTTTGGCTGGGCATAAAGATGCTGGCCTTGCACCATTGTGTCTAACCCTAATTTGCAACATTTAAGGGTTTTCCTTACCGAAATGAACGAAACGAGTGAAACAAAACACATGAAATGCAACTAGACATGGACCACAGAGTGCCCGACCGAGTGTGACTTACACCAGGGATAAGTGTCCAGGTGAATAAGCACAACATACATCTTTATAACATAGTAATAGTTAGCAACACCGATCATATGCTACTCGGCTTGGTTCACAAACGAACCAACACCAAACCAACAGATAAACGATCTAGTTTTACCATTGCTATTCCACATAATCCTTCTCCCTTTCCATACAACTTTTTCTTTTAAATTGGCGAGACAAAAAAATTTGGACGTTAATAGGGACTAGAAAGCCCAAAATCAGTGCAACAAGTGTTAAAATTGGAAAGTGCCAAACGAGAAGAGCTAAAACAAATGAAAATAAGATTTCAACAAGACACGAAAAGGAGGTGAAGCAGTAAAGAGAAGTGGGGGATGAAAGAGTAGTGGCAAGTTGCGAAAATTTTGCAGGATGAATTTTTAGGAAGAAGACAAGGAGCATGATGATAGGATGAAGTGTGGGAAAGGGAGACAAGAAAGCTAAGGAGACAGAACACAATGTAGAACAATGATTGAAATGGTTGTGTTATTAACTTTATCTACAAACAAATGCAGATGCTGTCAATCTTTTTGTATTCTTGAATTGTATGAGCATTTTATATATATATATATATATGTATATGTATGTTTATTTAGAAGTTTTTAGAGGAGTTATTCCATTCTTTATTCTTCTAGCTTTGCTGTGTT
The DNA here is from genome assembly GCA_032619315.1 of Piper longum. NCBI lineage: Eukaryota > Viridiplantae > Streptophyta > Magnoliopsida > Piperales > Piperaceae > Piper > Piper longum. Next base: position 21,476 of record JAVDBV010021325.1, read on the forward strand.
GTTGTCCAGCAAATCATTCCATGAGATAATGTTTGTGTTTTGTACCTTTCTCATGATGATATTAATGATACAATATTAATCTTCACTTGTAGTGTTGTTCACAATCTTCCCATCTGTTTGCAAACAATATTGCTACTAAAGGGATTGCAGTGCACGGTGAGTTAGGTGAATTGCATTTGCATATGGCAGATGAATATCAGGAGTGCCTTCAGGAAAGCCTTTTTGGTATTGAAACAAATTCAGGTTCTTTAGTACATATAGTTCGCGTTAGTGTGGATTGGGGCTACAAGGAAATGGAGCCCTCAGAAGTAGAGAATGATATGAACAGATGGAAGTTGGTTTTTGCAATTGATATCACTGGAATGGGCATGTATTTGAGCTTCCAGCGAGTGGAATCAATTATTGACGCTTTCTTGTCCATTAAGACACTCTTGAAAAGCGTGGATCCATCCAAAAAGAGAACAGTACAACAAAGAGGAGGGGACCTTAGTAATGGCCGCAAAGGTGTTCTCATTTGGCAAGTTAACCTTGAGCATTGTTCAGTTAATTTTTTTGGTGATGTCGGTGTGGAAAATGCAGTAGTTATGGATCCTAAGAAGGTGAACTATGGGACACAAGGAGGTCAGAATGTGATCAGTGTGTCTGCTGATGGAACTCCTCGAAGAGCATACATAACGTCTACATTGGATGATAGCTCAACTCGTCTGAATTGTTCAATTTTATTGGAGATATTTCACTTTAGTGCATGCATCAACAGGGACAAACAGTCCACACAGATGGACATAGAGCGCACTAAATGTGTATACCAAGAATGCTTTGAAACATGTAGGTCTGACACTAAAGTCACTATGTTTGATATGCAAAATGCTAAGTTTGTTCGTCGATCCAGCAGAAATGGTGAGAACTCAATATGTTCATTGTTCAGTGCAATTGATATTGGAGTCAGATGGGAGCCTGATGTGCATCTCTCTATGTTTGAATTATTTATCCGGTTGAAATCCCTCTGGCTAAAACATAAAAGTCAGGAAGGATGTAGACACAATAAGGTGGAAGTTATGGAACCTGAAACTGAAATTATTCCAGTGCGATCTGGCAAACACAGACGTAAGGATTCTATTTTTGCTGTTGATGTTGAAATGCTTAGGGTATCTGCAGAACTTGCTGATGGAGTTGAAATAATGGTTATGGTGGAGTCCATCTTCTCTGAGAACGCTAGAATAGGTGTGTTGCTTGAAGGACTTAAGCTTAGTTTCAACGAAGCTAGAATTTTCCAGAGTAGCCGTATGCAGATTTCTCGAGTACCTTGTGTATCATCTATTCCAAATAGTTCACTTGGCACTAAAACACCAGCAGTTATGTCATGGGACTGGGTGATAAGGGGATTGGATGTCCACATTTGCATGCCATATAGACTACAACTAAGAGCCATTGACGATGCAATTGAGGATACACTAAGAGCAATGAAGCTCATTTGTGCTGCCAAGAGTAGTCTCATTTATCCCCCAAGGAAAGAAAGCAGAACAAAACTAAAAAGTAAATCAACAAATATTGGATGCGTCAGATTTAGCATTCGGAAGCTCACAGCTGATATTGAGGAGGAACCTCTACAGGGGTGGCTTGACGAACATTACCATCTTATGAAAAAAGAGCGATGTGAGTTAGATGTGCGATTGAAATTTCTTGATGACATTATTTCAGATGCTAATAAGGTTTCCGCTACATCAGAATTAAATGAATGTCCTGAAAAGAAAATATATTATAGTGGGACAGAGATTGATGTGAATGATATTTCAGCTATACGCAGACTGCAGGAGGAGCTCCATAAGCAGGCATTTCAATCCTATTACAAGTCTTGCAAGCATTTGGTTTCCTCAAATGGGTCTGGTTCATGTAAGGGTGGCTTTCAAGCTGGGTTTAAGCTGAGTACGTCAAGAACCTCTCTTCTCCTTGTAACTGCCACGGAGTTGGATCTTAAGTTGACTAACATTGAAGATGGTGACAATGGTATAATTGAGTTCATCAAGAAGCATGATCCTGTATGTGCAGAGAATGAGGTTCCATTTTCTCGTTTGTATGGGCAAAATATTTCTCTGAAATCTAGGTCTCTGACTGTCCAGCTTCGTGATTATTCTTTTCCAGTGTTTTCAGCGATATCTGGTAAATGTGATGGTTGTGTTGTACTGGCACAACAGGTATGCTCATCATTCTTTTCTTGACTATAACATTTTTTCAGTTTTAATTATTTTCCTTTTCATTTATGTGTTGACAACTCATTTTCAACATCTTCTTGAATTAAGCTATCAAATTATTAGGGCTGGGGAAATAAACCTAATTGTTCATGATTAATATAAACATATAACATTCAATACAAATATTTTTCGATCATCCAACTGTCAAAGTTTTACCATTTATTCTCACATGGGCAATAACCATTAGCAGAATACGATACAAGTGGCCAAACTTTGTGATTTGTGGCATGGAATATATGTCTGGGATTAGATCAATGGAAAAGAAGACAAAAATTTGCATCCCTTTCAACTGTAGCAGGTCTTGACAGCTTGTGTCTTCATAATAGCTGAAATACATTAGTTTGGATGGAGCCATTCTGTCACTTTGTTACCACTTATGAAAGTTTTTTCCTTTTTCATTGGGATTTTTTTATTATACAGCTACTTTGCACTTGTCCAGTAGTAATCATAAACTAATCCTTAACTATATTGCTCCTTCAAAAAATAATTGGAGATGCTTAAAAGTGATCTATTGAGAGGATTGCTCTTCATACTTATTACTTATTCTTCTTTGTATTCTTCATCTTCTATCACCTTATCACAAGAAGCGGTAGGGTAGTTGGATTGTAATTTGGGTCCCATTTTAGAAGAAATGGCAAATGTTTAACCTACGCCTTTCTGACACCATCCCTTCTTTTTTTTATCTTTTAACAGTTCATACTAGTTTGATCATCTGAGGACATTGCTCTCGTTCGTGAACTCTCGTATAAGTTGAATGAAAGTATCCACTTATGTGTTTCTTAATGCTGTTGGTATTCAATATAAGCCCAAGTGTCATGGCTAAAATAAAGTGATCAGTATTCCATTACAGCCATTAAGTTAACTGCTGCATTACTGATCATTTTTCTTTATTACCGAGATACTGCAAAAAGATATTTTTTGGGTTAGTTTTAAATTACCAATGCGACTTTTTTAGTTGAAGTTCAATTTAAAAGATAATGTTGTGCATACCTTTTCTCACGTATCTACCATGGTGCCCTCTCTTTGTACATTGCCTGCCATTTTTCTCAGCATAAATACTGTGATACATTATTGCAACCTTATTGCTTTTGTAAAGCTATCCCCGTAGTGTAGATCTAAGTGCTGTTTTTTTATCCATTTAATTGCAGGCAACATTCTTCCAGCCTCAAATACAGCAAGATGTCTTTGTTGGAAAAAGGCAGAAAGTTTGTATGTGGCGGTCAGCGAGTGGTACAACTCCAGCTCTTAAAACTTATTCTAATCTTCCCCTTTATTTCGAGAAAGCAGAAATATCTTTTGGAGTGGGATATGAGCCAGTACTTGCAGATATTAGTTATGCTTTTACAGTTGCTCTTCGGCGAGCAAATCTTGGAACCAGAGGGGGTCCTGATGCTTTGACTGCCCTCAATCAGCCAAAGAAGGAAAAGAACTTGCCATGGTGGGATGACATGAGATATTACATCCATGGAAAGAATTCTTTGTATATGAAGGAGAGCAAATGGTACTTTCTTGCAACAACTGACCCATATGAAAAATGTGACATGGTCCAATTTCATTCTGGTTACATGAATATTCAGCAATCTGATGGCTGTGTTTTCCTCTCTGCAAAGGATTTTAAGATATTTGTTAGCAGTATGGAAAATTTAATGAAAAATTGCACTTTGAAATTTCCAGTTAGTCCATCTGAACCATTCATTGAAACTCCCGCTTTTTGCATTGAGGTTGATATGGATTGGGAATGTGATTCTGGCAATCCTCTTGATCACTATCTGCACACCTTTCCTTTGGAAGGAAAGCCACGGGAAAAAGTTCTTGATCCATTTAGATCAACATCTCTTTCTCTAAGATTCAACTTTTCTCTTCGACCATCTCTTCCCCATGGGATAGAAGCTCCGGAGAATGGAATTATTGATGAAGCTGTTGTTTACCTTCCTGGAGACAAGTCAGAGCAGATGGCAGAATGTTACCCAACTATGCGCTTTGGTGCTCATGATTTAGCTTGGGTGTTCAAATGGTGGAGTATGTATTATATTCCCCCTCATAAGTTGCGTTCGTTTTCTCGCTGGCCAAGGTATGGAGTCCCAAGAGTTGCTCGATCTGGCAATTTATCTCTAGATAAGGTGATGACAGAATTGATGTTCCGTGTGGATTCAATGCCTGCCTGTATTGTACATATGCCTTTTGAAAAAGATGACCCCGCTAGAGGTTTGACTTTTAAGACAACAAAGTTGAAATATGAACGTTGCTATAGCCGGGGTAAACAGAAATACACGTTTGACTGCAAAAGGGATCCCTTAGATCTAGTGTATCAGGGTCTTGATCTACATATGCTGAAATCCCATTTAAGAAAAGAAAAGAACTCATCAGCAGATCACGATGGTCGAGGAGTGAAGAATGGTTCCCATGCGCCAGGAGCTGAGAGAGTGAGCAGTGGGAAATGCACATTTGGAATTGGTAGCGATGGGTTTCTTTTATCTTCTGAGTACTTCACAATACGAAAACAGGCTCCAAAAGCAGATCCATCAAGATTAATGGCTTGGCAGGATTCTGGAAGAAGAAATCTTGAGATGACATATGTTCGATCAGAATTTGAAAATGGGAGTGAAAGTGATCATACACGTTCTGATGTGAGCGATGATGATGGGTTCAATGTTGTGATTGCTGACAACTGTCAAAGGGTTTTTGTTTATGGACTTAAGCTTCTCTGGACTTTGAGGAACAGAGATGCTGTATGGGCATGGGTTGGTGGTATATCCAAGGCATTTGAGCCTTCTAAGCCATCTCCTTCTAGGCAATATGCTCAGAGGAAGTTGGCTGAGGGGCAGAAACTTGATGTGCCTGAAACTCATCAAGAAGAAACTAGCAAGCCTTCTTCTGCATTTTTCCATGGTTCAGGTTCTGCTGCTCCGCAACATGGGGAGAGTTTGGAGAGACATTCATCTCCATCTGCCTCCTATAAAATGGACTTGTCCTCAGGTTTAAATGGGAAAATTGATGATAGATGTAGTCATTTTTCTCATTATCTTTTACCTACTTACATCTGAAGATTTTAGAATTTAGAACTGAGATTTTTTTTAAAAATTTTCACAACTTTCATAATTGTTTTTTACGACATTTTCTTCCTTTACAGTAAATCATGCGGCACTTGATGATCCAGAGGAGGATGGAACGAGGCATTTCATGGTGAATATTATACAACCACAGTTCAATCTCCATTCGGAGGATGCTAATGTAATTTCTTATTTCACTCATCCTTTTATGAGAACTGCTTACGGTTGTGAAAATTTAGTATGTCTAAGCATTTCTTATGTACTTGAACATAGTTTTAATTGCGGAATATATCTCACACCTTAAAAATTTGCTTTGTTGAACAGTTGCATTTCAATATTTGATTTTGGTAGACAGGACTTACAAATATTATGACTATGTTTTTCTTTGTTTCCTTCATCTTCATGTGTTCAGCAACTTAATCTGGCATGGATATGTTTGCAGCTAGTAACATGATATTTTGACAACTAGTTATCTTTTCCTGTGTGAAGTATAAGACTTTATTGAGGCTTTAATGTGCCTTACAGTTGAATCCATGAAATTGGCTATTACTGTTATCGAAAGTGAATCTGTTTGTTGCTTTTTGCTAAATTTTTTAGCTGTATACTAGCACGTATGTAAACACAATCAGAAAAAAGAATGATTTAATAAATTACTTTGAACTAGCCCTTTGTCTGCTTAATATTGTAATTTATAATACATTATTAGGTTTGCTTGTTCACTTTTCTTGCAAAGCACTTATAGCATCTGTTTAATGTAATTTGTTTACGTTTGTGGACTATCTTTCAGGGTCGTTTTTTACTTGCAGCTGCCAGTGGGCGTGTTTTGGCACGATCCTTTCACTCTGTTCTTCATGTTGGATACGAGATGATTGAACAAGCTTTGGGCACCGGGGGTGTCCACATTCGTGAGTCTCAGCCTGAAATGACTTGGAAACGGGTTGAATTGTCTGTTATGCTTGAGGAAGTGCAAGCCCATGTTGCTCCTACTGATGTTGACCCTGGTGCGGGTGTTCAATGGCTTCCTAAAATTGTTAGGAGTTCACCAAAGGTGAAGAGGACTGGTGCCTTACTTGAAAGGGTTTTCTTGCCATGCACAATGTATTTTCGTTATACAAGACACAAAGGTGGAACTCCAGAGTTGAAGGTGGGAAATTGTGAAATATGTTTGTCCTCGTCACACACTTACACACAGTGCACGTGTATATGATTTTATCCTTGTATAGCATACTATTTGCATATTTAATATGGAACCTCTGTATTTGGTTCAGACTTTTATGGCGTGCTTACATTTGATTAGTAAGTATCAAGGGTTTCATAGACTAAATTATTATTTTTGGTCTTATCTTTTTTCTTGTAAGATGCTGTATGGCATAGTTTGGAGCACTAATACCACATTGTTGGGAAGAGCTCATTGATGTGCTCCGAGGTGGATAACTGGAATGAATATTCTCCAGAATAATATTGAAGGCTGGAAAGTTAGTCATTCCCCAAATATTGAATGAGAAGCAATTGAGAAGAAAGAAGATAAATCAGGAAAGATTCATTAAACAAAAAAAAAATACACATTGACCAAGTCCGATTTCCTTGATGGTTTTAAATGAATAACTTGTAGACCTTAGACAAGTCCTCGTATTGGCAGTTGCATGCATAAGTAACATTTGCTGAAGGAAGAAATTTTTAATTATACTTGGATATCATGAGTATCATTTGTATTATGATAACCGTGTGAAGTTAACCTTATAGTCGTGGAAGCTGTTTAAAATGCCAATGCTGCTTTTAACTGATATTGATGCCAGTGTTGCTTTTGACTGATATCGATGCCAATGCTGCTTATATTGCTATTTCAGGTGAAACCATTGAAGGAGCTCAGTTTTAATTCCCCCAATATTACTGCTACAATGACATCTCGCCAGTTTCAGGTTATGGTGGATGTGCTGACTAACCTCCTTTTTGCGAGGCTTCCTAAGTGAGACTTTGGTTCTTTATTTGCCTTTGTTATTCAAATGCCATTCCCAAGTCTATTGCCCTGTTTTATTTTTCTCTCGTTAAGTACATATTCATAGGATAGTCTATGACGCATGAATATAGATATTGTACAATGTTATACCTGTATGATGAAGTTCAGGTGTTATAATAGCGCTCTGTAATGATAAAAATTAAAAAATGCTTGTTTTATAAGCTTTTCATTCTGTAAGGATTAAGATAGATTAAATGTTTTATAGAACTCTAATCTACTAGGCTTATCAAATTGTTTGCCATAATGAGCTTTTATGGACCAAAAGAGCTATAAAGGCACATTTAGCTTTTGTGCCGAGGTACATGTTTCAATCAGCCTATCTTGTTAACGTAGTAAAAGGAGACTGCATATTATCTATCACTCACTGATGGGTAATGATGATATGTGACTTGATGAGTGGGGAGGGGATCATTTAGGATAAGATATTTAGACAAACACTTTTTCTATGTTATATGAAGTAAAGTTCGATGGTGTGACTTTACTGGATCCTTAAAGTATTGTATTTGGTTGGTGAAATCCTGTAAAAAAGATGAATGTCAAATATACAAGTATTTGTAGTAACACACAACGAGAATGAGGTAGAAGCCTTCTTCTCAGGTATACTGTTTGGGACAAGATGTGTTATTTATGAAGATGAAATGGTACAATTATTTGGTTAATATTACTTGCAGGAAATATGATCCATATTTGCTAGGTTAGGTTTGGTAGTTATAATTAAACAATTTTTTCTACTTGATGGTTGAAGTAGGGTGGTAGCACCAAGCGTTTTTGAATTTGAAGAAGATAAAGAATGAAAGAGATTTGATTCTTGGGTGCTTGTTCATGTAAGAAATAGAATGTTTGATGAATACTTTATCAGAGCTTTAAATAGAGCGTTGATTTTTATTGTTTTATCATCACAAGAAGGGCTTATTTTGAGGGATTTTTTGTGTGGGCATAACTTTTATATGCGGAAGTTATTCTGGTCAAATTTAGACAGCAGGTTTTTTGAATTTGACTGGGTTCACATTTTACACGTGTTTGTCTGATAATATGATTTCATTTTGAGTAAAACTTTAGTATGTTTTGTAGTGGATAAATGCCTTGATGAGCATTGTCAATGTAGTCATTAATTTCTTCTTGCTCAGACCTAGGAAGAGTAGTCTCTCCTATGCTTCTGATGATGATGAAGATGTAAGTGAGGAAGCTGACGAGGTGGTCCCTGATGGTGTTGAAGAGGTGGAGCTGGCAAGAATTAGTCTTGAACAAGCAGAAAGGGAGCGGAAACTGCTTCTTGATGACATAAGAACTCTCTCATCTTCGGGTGGTAGTCGAGGACAATTGAATCTGCTTCCTGATAAACCTGGAGAATTGTGGATGATTAGCCATGGAAAATCCACTTTGGTAAGGCTAAAACTGCAGTGTATCATAGTTGTATTTTCATGTTTGATATATGAGTGCCTTGTTCATCCTAAGAATGTCTCAAAGAATGTCAGTTTACTTTCTTAGTACTTGAAAACTAATTAAAATATAATTTAGAGTGTGCATACCTTGTAGCGGAAATAGATCGAAGATGTTCGCATTGATTAAATCCTTCACAGATAGAGAATATACTCTACAGCCTAAATCCCAAGTCTTCAAAGCACTGTGGGAAACCCTAATTCCTTTTAGAGAATAAACTTGACATTTGACTCATTCTAGAGGTTCATATTTATAGAAGGCTCGTGGTATATCTTAGAGGGCTTTTTGATAATCCTAGGGAAAAAATAACGTTCTTTTAACTCGTCAATACTTAGTGGTCATGAACTCATAGAAAGTCGTTTCATTGGTATTTATTCTGCTAAAATACAAAAATACCCTTGGGCACTCGTTGAATTTTCGGTTTTCACCATGACATGAAGAACACCAATTACCCACGTACTTCTTCCCCTCCTGCTATGACAGTAAAGGAACTCTTAAAGCATTAAGTAACAAAGGCAATAAAGCATGACTTAAATAAGATTTTTACTTAGCCTGTTTCAAAAAGTGAGTGTTTCCCTAAAAATCAGTTCTTTTCGTTTAGAAAAAATCACATATCTTTCAATATGATCGGAAGACTTAGCCTTTTGGGCAGTAAGCTACGATTAGAAGGGTGTGGGTGAGAAGGCACTTTTAATCTTACTTGGCTAACCTGTCTTATTCCTCACGCCTTTGTCAAAGCTTCAAAAAACCTGTGTGGAGATGGCTGGTAGCAAGCTTAATTCTGAAGGTCGCATTTTTGCTATTTAAATCGAATTTACTGTGTCCATTGACAGTAAGGATGCCAAGTTGATTTTCAGATGCTCTAAAGCAGATGTAACATGATACCCTCCATGGAAGCTTTAAAAGCAATCCCTCACAACTTGGAGACTTGTAAGAAGCCAACGACCAATAACCACGGCATTTTTATGCAGTTTGTCTCAAGTTTCGTGTTGTCTTCACCCACTCTCACCAATAGGATACAGCATAGAAAATGACATTCTCCAAAAGAAAACCAAATCAGAGATGTCAATGAGGAGACGGATTTGGAAGAAGACATTCCGTGTCTGGTATTTTATGAAGGGGTATAAAAAAATATATTAAAATATTAAAAAATCAGCTTTCCTTAAAATCAGCTGACGGAGTGAAAAAATTTGTTGCCATCCCTAGTATTATCAAAATGACCCATAGGAATTATCATGAGCCTTTCTAGAAGAATGAAAGTTACCTCCAAAGTTAGGGTTTCCTAGTTCATGTTTGGTGGAATAAGCTCCTAATATTGGGTGTATCTTATAATATGTCCAACGGTACGAATGTATATGCCTTGCTGAGTATTTTTTGGAGTTTTAAGTGATTTAAATTATTTGAGTAGGATATTTGTTATTTTTAAGCTTTTTTAATGAGAAATAGATGGTTGAATTTATAGCTTGGTGCCTTAGGGTAGAGTTTATAACTGTATAACAGGCTTTGATGAATGAAACAAGTTATTTTGAAATATTTGTGTAATGTCTCCTATACCTGTATGAATTACTTTCTCTCCTAACAATTTCCTCCTCTCTTTCCCTTTCTCCTCCTACTGATTCTTTTTTATTTGTTCCTGATATTTTTTATGTTGCATTGTTTTTTTGTTATGTATATTCTTCTATCTCTGTTAGGTTATGGTTTAAAATGAATTTTATGAATGTAGTAGTATTCTTGGATTTTTGGAAGAATGTCCATTCTTATTGGCCTTCTGACCGTTTTAATTTGGTTGTTACATATATGAGCCTACTCCATTTCAGGTTCAAGAGTTAAGGAAAGAGCTTGCGAACAAAAAAAGATGGCGAAAAGCAGCATCTGCACTGTTAAGAGCAGCTTTGCAAAGGGCTGCACACTTGAGATTGATGGAAAAAGAAAAAAACAAAAGCCCTTCCTGTGCCATGAGAATTTCTTTGAGGATCAACAAGGTGATGTGGTGTATGTTAGCAGATGGTAAGCCTTTTGCTGAAGCGGAGATAAATAATATGGTGAGTATCAATCAAAGATTTAAGTTATATTTATAGGACCTTAGAAGATTAAGATGGTATTAGTGACAACTTATGATTAGATGCACTCCTAAAATGTAATGAGGCACTTGAAATTGTTTGATGTGTTTTCATCAGGTTCCAACTTCACATGGTAATTTGAAATGGTTGTGACGAGGGATATTGTGAGGGTCCACATGGTGTGTGGTGGTTCTGTGGTTCAGTGGCTGCGAAGAGGTGAGAGATACGTAGATAACCTAGGGTGGGTATCATTTCAGTTGTGGTAAAAATGAGGAAGTGGTGCGTGGTGGTGGAGGGTTGGAATGAATTAGTTGGGAGAGGTGGAAAAGAAATGAAGGAACAGGAAAGTTCGGGTGGCAGTAGGGCGGAATTTGAGGCTGGGAGGAAAAGCAGGAGAGTGGAGGTAAGGTCTTCGGAAGGAAGGGTAGGTTGGGTGGGGGGTGGCAGGCTGATGGCAATGAACGTTGGGGAGGTGGCAGTCTCCAGAAGGGAGGGAGCAGTGGGTTTGAAAAAAAATAATGAACTGAAGTAGATGGATGTTTGATTTCAGTATAATTATAGTTTCTCTTCATAGAACAGGATCTTAGAGGGGATCATATATTTCACTAGAATGTGACTCATGCTCAAGTAACAAGGTTCACAAACTTGTTTCAAGAACACATCCTATTCGGAGGCCCACAAGACAAAACACCAGTTTTTCACTAACACCACCTAAGTAAAATGCATGATTTATGATTTCTACCCATTTTTTTTTCAGATATATGACTTTGATCGTGATTACAAAGATATTGGTATGGCTCAATTTACAACAAAATATTTTGTTGTAAGAAACTGTCTACCCAATGCCAAGTGTGACATGCTGCTTTCAGCCTGGAATCCTCCACCTGAATGGGGAAAGTAAGAAATGTCAATCATATGCCACTTATAATTTCGCATTTCATATTTCATGTTTTCGTTATACAAGAATGTTTGTCATTTGATCTACAAGCCAATCTTTTAGTCATGGACAAGTATATTGATTTTAAATGCTAAGTTTTCTCTTCTTTTTTTTTTGGCGACTACATGGTATCTTACAATAGGGGATTAATGTTCCAATCCTCCTTGATTGAAGATGATTTTTTGGTTTGTGATGGTAAGAATTGAACAATTGAATTTAGGGATAAAGAATAGAGAAATAGATTGGGAAAGATATGAGAGAGTAAGAGGTAGAATGGGGAAGGATTGAAGAAGAGTAGAGAAGGGAAGAACTAGGAGGAAAGGTAGAAGGAGATGAGAAATTAAGAGGCTTTAGATCAGGAGGTAGAGTAGGGAAGAAGAAAAACTTTCATCTCATATGCTGAATTTTCAATTACATCTGTGTTTTCCCTTTTATACGTGTTCTCAATTTCCTATTTTCAATTATTTTTCAATCTAATTGCTAACTAATACCACCAAACAATTCATCCCCTTACAATTATTTACCAAATGCCCTCAATCCTATCAATTAGTCATGTGAAACAGCTCTTATAAATGAAATGGAAGTGCTCTATTTGTAGAAAGATGTCATATCTATTCGTTAATATCTGAATGGTCTATATATTGTACAATCGCCAACTTAATTTTTAATGTTAATTTGTTAGACTTATTAGATGATATATGGAATTCACTTCCATTATTAGCAACATTTGTCACTTGTTGATGAATTTGGGGTATTCTCCTCAAATATTTAATGAGCATTCTCTGCCGATGGCACCATAAAGAGCCCAAGTTCCAAGTACAACTGAATCCGAGTCGTAGTTGATCTAACCAAGAATCCAACCAAGTGTGAGTGAGGGTATCATTGCCGCCAGTCTTGTAAAAGCAGCCTAATGGGAATTGACTCCTGAGGGAAAGAATGTTACTCCAAGCATGAGAGGAAGACTGTGGTTGAGAAAACCAAATGGGATGACTTTGTAATGGATCAACTTAACCCGAAGACTCTCCCTAGTTGTTAACACTCTTTGGAAGAGCTTGCCAATCCCTGTGAAATTGACTTAATATAATTCTCTAAGCCCAAGACCTACTTCATTGAGAGGTTTACAAACTTTCGTCCAGTTTACATTTTGTTAACCATCACGTCAGCCTCGCTTCCAAAGAAAAACTGACTAAGTCACTAAGGCTTGAAAATATGATTGTGTAGCCTCTTAGGAAGTTTGAAAGTAGAAACCTAATATTGAGACATACCACTTAGAATCGACTTTTACAGTTGAGACACCCAACATAAGAAAGTAAATAAGACATACATCTTTGTATCTTAGCTCTTATTTTATCAAGTAACGGAAAACACATTGCATAGAAGAGCACATATTCTTTAATATTGGTCTCTTGTGATTCTGAAAAGTGTCTATTAATCCTATTATTTTTTGTATACTTGGATTTTTGCTTGATGTCCAAATAGGTTAAGCTTGTAGGTGTACCACTATCTCTCTCGCAGGTAAGATTCATCAAACATTTTTTCTATTTGTTATTGGCTGCAGGAATGTTATGTTGCGTGTGGATGCTAAGCAAGGGGCTCCAAGAGAAGGAGGCTCTCCTCTTGAACTGTTCAAGGTACCTACCTCGCCTTTTCTTGTCTTTCCCTAGGACTGAATGGTGGAATATATTGTTTGAATGTTTGTTTGTTCCTGAAGCATGGTATTGTCAGAAATTTGTAACAGTCTGTTCTTGTCATTATAAGTTCAGTCTATACTTACATATAAATAGATAGTATTGAACTGGTGGTGGCTACAGGTCTTGGGGCTGTCTGGCAATATACAACCCTTTAGATCTGAACCTATGCAGGGAGAGATGGAGAAAAAGATAGCCAATTGTACATAAAAGCATGATTCTATTGTTTATACTCTTTCCAGACAGCTTGAAAAAATAATTCCTTTTCCTCGATTTAGTCCAATTCTCACTAACTTTTAAAGACTTACCTTCCGACAAACTTCCTTATCATGCTTTTGCTTCCTGCTTATCCTTGTAGTAATATTAACCATATTGCTGCTTCAAACACTGTTTATAAACACTCAGTGTTTATTGTTGAAATTATATTCATGTGCTAACTTTTAGAGGTGATCATGCTAGGGAATGCAGTGGCAGACCTTTGTGGATGTGCTGTACTATTTATTTTCTTATTCAGCTGTGTCAAGTACCTAGTTTGTATGTAGAAAACATTGTTGCCTGCTACTTCCTCATCTTTCTCCACCTTATCTTGCCAATAGGAAATAACCAAGATGGAACCTTGCAATGCTGACTATTTGAATAAATATAGGACGTTCACATAAATATGTTTTCTAACAAAAGAATAGCCGAGAGCTTACTTTTTAATATTTTAGCTGATTGATTGGGTTTGGATTAAAATTATTGGAACTCTATTAAGAAATAAATGCATTTACTAAGAAGAACATTCATATTTGTTTTACCTTGTGTATACATCTATGTAAATTTAGATGGTTTAACCACTTATCCTAAAAGCTCAAGCGGTTAGGAAAGAGAATTAAATAATATTTGCTTTTAAACTCCTCACAGGGTAGTAAAGTTTTAACACTCGCACATGGACAAACATGATGTATATATTCTTTAGGCAACATGGGGCAAATTTAATTTTCCTCCGAGCAATATACCTCTGGCAGGATTGTAACCCTTCCCTTTGGCTCTGATACCGTATAGAAAATCTATATTAGGATAGTCAACATCCCATCACATAGTAGAAAGGTAAGAAGAATTAGAGATTAGTATTTGCGTATTTTCCTTTATTTTTTAACATTTACAGCACTACAAAGAGATGTCAATCTCAACTATAGATCACTGATTTGTCCACAAAATCAGGACCTCATAATACACTTTCCTAACAGCTGAATCGAGATTCAAATACAAGAACAAGTCAAACATCTAAATACTTCTCATGGAGACGTAGAAAATAAATTACTCCCACATTCCATGGAGGCGTTTTTACACTTGACTTTTATAACATAATATACATCCTCAAAAGGCTTTCTATTGGTAACCATCTGTAATTGCTCAGACATGTTATGGCTGGTATGTTACCTGATATATTTATTGTGATGCATTTTGTTTGGTTTTATGCAGGTGGAAATTTATCCATTAAAAATACACTTGACCGAAATAGCATATAGAATGATGTGGGACTATTTCTTTCCTGAAGAAGAACAGGATTCCTTGAGGCGGCAGGCAAGTGAGGTGGCCTTAGGCGGTCTTTTTCATGACATTTAGTTATTATACTGATTAAAAAATGGGCAATTTAAATTGATGCAGGAACTTTGGAAAGTTTCAACAACGGCTGGTGTAAGAGCTGGTTTAAGGCGAATGAAGAAAAGCACTGTTTCGGAAACAGCTTCAACAAGCAATAATCGTTCAGGGAAGGACACTGATTCTTTGCACATGCCATTTGGGCTTGCCTCAACTTCAGCCGCTGCTACTCAATCATCATCGGTAGCTGATTCTTCCCAGGTAACTTGTGGAAAACATGTCTGTTTTAAAGATATTGCCAGTGCAAGGTACATTTTTGTTGAAGCCATGCAAAAAAATTTCCCCTTGTTTTGGTTAGGAGGCTTTTCCCCCTCTTTTCTTCCACTTTATCAATTGGATTATGTGGTCTAAGATCTACGTGATCACAAATAGTAAAGTTTGGATGGCCAGATGTGCTACCTGACCCCAACTTCCTCTTTTGTCTGGGCTTGGGTTTGGCAATGCTCGGGCATTAATGCAGCTTATAATTAGAAGGAGCAAATAGAAGAATTTAATCTGCATTTAGATAAGCCTAATGGGTTAATACACATTATTGAAGTTGGCTCTTGCTTTATTCTTTTTTATGGTAAAGTATATTTGGAGGCGGGTGGACATGTAAACCATTTCTACAGAGTTGTACTGTCCTGCTTGAAACGCTGTTTTACTATTGATCTCACAATAATGAGAATCTAGATATGATAAAGAATTTTAACTACTTTAATGGAGAATTGCCATTTTTTACGTATTTTGATTCAAATTTCTATGTAGCAATGCACGAGCATTATTCTCCTGGGCATATCCGTAGTGGAGTCAATTAACAGGTGCTTTTTATTTGCCAAAAATTGATTGCTCTCTTTTTATTTGGTTCATGTAGGGATCAAAATTTCAAAGTCTTAAAGCAAATATGGTTTGTGGCTCAAACTCAGAGCTCCGACGGACATCTTCTTTTGATCGAACATGGGAAGAAACTGTAGCGGAGTCTGTTGCTAATGAACTTGTACTCTCCACCATGTCCTCCACACGGAGTGGGCTTCTCAATTCAGCATCAGAAAACCAACCTGTTGTCAATGAAGAGACATCCAAAGGCAAAGCTAAGGATTCTAAGCTAGTGAGATCTGGCCGATCATCTAATGAAGAAAAGAAAGTTGCGAAATCACAAGAGGAGAAGAGATCGAGAACTAGAAAGTTAATGGTATTTCATGACATTAAAATTAGTCAGGTGGGTCAGACAGTGCCCCTTGAAGATTTTAAGCCTTTTATTCATTCTGATATTGTTTGACTTCTCATCTGTTGACTTGAAGGTTGAATTGCTTGTTACGTATGAGGGATCAAGATTTGCAGTCAGTGAATTGAAGTTGCTGATGGATACATTTCATCATGTTGAGTTTACGGGCACCTGGACAAAACTATTTTCACGGGTTAAAAAACACATCATCTGGAGTGTCCTCAAATCTGTAACTGGAATGCAGGTAGATAGTTAATGTGTTTGAGGAGTTGAAGAATAAGATTCATATCTCAGATCCAGTTATCTGGGCTTTGCTGACTGATTAAATGTATCTTGATGTGCTTCTTTCTCTCTTTAGTTTAATGTTTGTTCATAAATCATTAAAATTAGTAAATTGCTGATTTTGGTTTAATTGATACAGGGTAAGAAGTTTAAAGATAAATCTCACAGCCAGAGGGAAATTGGTCCAAGTGTGCCTGATAGTGACCTCAATTTTAGTGATAGTGATGGAGGCCAAGCTGGTAAAGATCAGTTCCCCATATCATGGCCCAAGAGACAGAGTGATGGAGCTGGTGATGGATTTGTAACCTCCATAAGGGGATTGTTTAATTCCCAGCGTCGCAGGGCTAAAGCATTTGTGCTTAGGACAATGAGAGGTGAAGCAGACAATGAATTTCATGGTGAGTGGAGTGAAAGTGATGTGGAATTCTCTCCATTTGCGAGGCAACTTACTATTACCAAAGCTAAAAGGTTAATCAGGAGGCACACCAAAAAGTTCAGATCCAGGGGACAAAAAGGTTTTACCTTGTTTCCAATAGTTTTCTTTTGCTATAGTAGGATCAGGAAATTAGGATGCACCATAATTTTTTAAGTGTAAGTTGATATTATGTCAATTTTTAAGTTATGTCTACTTGAGCTTGTTCGATGGCATAATGAGCAATTGCTTAGGGGGTAACAAACTGGATAGTTCATTATTGTAGATTCAACTTTCATGTAACACGAGAAGTTGGGAGAGATGCAAAAGTTTTGTGAAGTTTTTTAAAAGAAAAGTCAAAGGATGGGGCTTTAACTATAAAGATTAAGAGTTTGAAGTGTTTATCCCCCCTGCAATTACTTATCGTATTTTCTCTCTTTCCACATGTTGGCTTCATTTTTTGTCGAAATGGTTTGATAATCTATTTTTTCTATGTTTAAATGCTTTGTTAGGGGCTACGACGCAACAGCGAGATTCGCCACGTACATTTCCTAGAGATACTAGTCCCTACCAAAGTGATTCCTCAATCGGGTCGTCTTCTTCATATGAAGACTTCCATGACTAAAGATTAGCAGTAGAGAAAAGAGTCTTTATACAAACTTGCTCAGTTTGGAATCCATGGTCGGCCAAGATCTTCATGAGAAGCATGCTACTGATTGAATTGTTACCTGGAAGGGCTAAGTAGGACGTGTGAGTGAGGATCTCATTTATCATGTCAAACTTGTGAAGGAAAGCGGCTTTATTGTTAACGGACGATCTCATTTGTCCTGACAATCCCTAAAGATGAAGGGAAGCGGCTTTTTATCTATTATGGAAGATTTCATTTTATCTTGACCATTGTTGAAGAAATTGGCTCTGCCCTTTATGGGTATAATTTCTGCTGCACTGATTATTGACACTGGTGAAGCTGCAGAAGATTTTGCAGGAACTGATGGTTAGGATTTGGAGCAAATGAAGTGTTTCAAGGCCTTTCATTGATTTAACACCGACGGCAAAAGGCAAAGTAAGTTAAACAGCTGTTGTAAATTGTTGTACTTTTGAACCACACGCTCTTAAGAATGTAATATATATGTTGTATGCATCATCTTCAAGAAAAGTAACAATGAATATAACAAAAAAAATTTTCTGGCTTTGTTGGTCAGTTTTGGATTTCAAACAAACATTCATGGAATGAAATATCTTCCACTGTAACTTCTTATCTTTCCAAATGAAATATGTTGTTATAAAACCCAATCGGCATTTAAACATTTTAGCCACGACCATTTACAACTATTCAAGCCAGAATGATTTACGGTATTGTTACTAAATCATCCAGGCGTGGTTGGCGAATTTCTAAATCAGCGTGGCAGAATCGGTTTTTACTGTAGATCCATTCCCTTTGGGAATGCCATTCAATTTGGGATGGTTGGAATTTGAAGATGAGATTATTATACAATTTTTCGCAAATCCCTTCATGCAGATTCGTTTCAAACAAATGATTCATATGAAAAAACAACAGAACGCGAAAGAGTTTTGAGCAACAAGAAGGCTGCTTCTTTTCTTGAGGCAAGGCAGTTCAAATTCTAGTCTTCTTGCTAGAGAGGGGCTTGAACCCTAAATTTGGTCATGTCATTGGGCTATTAGCCTCTAATCATACAAAGAAATCATGCATACAACAAAGTGTATACCATACAATATATTTACAAAAAATGCAAACTACTTTCTTATCAACCTTATCATTCACATGCACCAATAAAACCTCAACCTAAGAAAAAAGAAAAAAAGGGAAAAAAAGAAGAGGCAAGCTATGGTGGTACAAACAAACCAAAGCAAGCTTAGCTACTTCCTTATCAACATTATCATCTACAGTAATAAAACACCAACCAAGAAAAAAGAAAGAAGGGGAAAAAAAAGAAGAAGCAAGGTTTGGCGGTACAAACAAACCAAAGCAAGCTTCAAGATCACAACCAGACGAGAGAAACAATGGAGTTGTTAAGATCGGAATCCTCAAACCTCATCTCCTTCTCCAACCCCACGCTCTTGACCGCCCCGGGTATGGCCTCCACCAGCTTGAACACCCGGTGCCGCTCTCCCTCCCCGACCAGCGAGTAGCAGAAGGACCACAACATCCCCACTGGCTCCGTCTTCAAGAACCTCCGGCACACCCTCCGGCCGTCGGGCATCCGCACCCCAACCCGGCACACGGCGCTCCGATCCTCCTCCCCCGCCGGCTCCTCCGTCAGCGCCGGGTAGTCCGCGTCGCCGGACAGCCGCAGGTGCTTCCGGAGGAGGTACTCGATGCCGCCGTCCTCTTCGTCTGCGTCGGCGCCCGCGTCGCATCGGGGCCGTTTGCGGGGGAGGTGGGGTGGTTCTCGGGCGGGCTCGGCCTCGGGGGAGAGGCGGAGGCGCTTCTGGAGGAGGGAGACGATGTCGTCTTCGGCGTCGGAGAAGGGGCGCTTGCGAAGGTGTTGGATCTCGTGCACGAGGTTCATGGCGTCTGAATCCGCCGGCGACGGCGAATAAAAGGAAATAAAAAGTTTTGGGCCAGAGAGGAGAAAGGATTAGACGAAGAACTCTTATTAAATATTTAGCTGATAAATTATAATTATATACCTTAAAAATTGATTATATTAAAAAGATACGCAATTAAAATAATTTTTTTATCATTATATTTTAATCGATCAAATCTCTTAATTTTCATCAAACCTAATTTTCAATTTTTTTATTAATAAATTAAGATAGATTAGCCCAAGGACCTACCATGTTCATGATAAACTTAAAATTTATAATAATATGTATTGATATTATTCTGAATTAAATTATTAACAATACAATTATTTTTATTTTTATATCCAAACAATGAAACATATTCTTCATTTAAAAGTAATTTTAACAAAAAAAACCATTTCTGGATGCAATGACTACTTTAATATATTTAAAAATAATTATATTTTTGTTAAAATAAATTGAAAAATCTTAATTAAGTAGATATTAAAATTTTAAATATTTAAAATTGAGTACAATTTTAACATGGAACTTGTAGTTTCTTTTTTTAAAATTGTTAAGTGAATTATACTCTAAATACGATATGTATATATATATATATATTTAGAATTGCTTTTGATATGATTTTAATTTTGATTAAATATTTCAATAAACCAATTTTTCTATAACTTATAAAGCAATTCGGTTATCAAAATGATTGGACCAAATATTTTAGTTTAGTTTCGTTCGGGTTGGCTGAAATTTGGTTCGGTTTTGATTATAAAGCCTAACCATGGAATGGTTATTCAGTAATTTGGTTTTGGTCGATTTGGAAACAGATCAACCAAATGCTTGCCCCGATCACTGATCTCATACCATACTTGCAAGAGTAACAAAGATCTACTATTTTTTTTATAAGAAATTAAAAACCACAAGCTTTATTTACATTATATTTTCAAGCTTCTTATACAATTCTATCTGTTGTTAAAAAAAAAAGAAAAAAAGAAGAAGAATACCTGAGAGGATCAACATGTTCAGCACCTATGTCTTCATCCCATAAAAATTTGTGATCATACTCGGAAACCAAGTCTGGATGTAAGAAACGCTTAGCAAACCACCTATAACGAAGAAACTACTTAAACTCTAGTAGTAAATAACTATACTCCACGACTTATAAATACAACCAAGCACTGTTTCCTCCATTTCGTCCTGATACATGGATAGCACTGTCACTCCACTGCAGATCTTTCCATACATCGACATTGTTGTATGGCAAAAGTTTTGTCCCACATCTAATGTGGGATGAGATTGGGAGGAGTTTACACTCTATATAAGGACTCCTCCCCCTTAGTTAAAATCCATCCCAAGGGTAATATCAAAGTTACTAACTTCCTTTTTTATCATTGGTAATTATTCCTTTTACTATTGGTAATTTGTTCTCTCTCTTTGTAATATTTCTTCGTAAAATATTATTTTAGTAGTGTCCAAAGACGAAGGCAATTGCCGAACTTTGTTAAATTCTGGTGTTTGTTCTTGTTCTTTTCTTGTCTATTTAATAGTTATTGTCGGGTATAGTTAGTATTAATTATTGTGCTATTTATATTACTTATCTTAATAAAATTCTGTCTATGAGTTGGTTGGTTTTTAAGCGGATTATCTTGTCCCACCAACTTTCCTGGGAATTTTATCTTGGGGTGATTTTTTAGTAAAATAATTTTCACGCTTTTCATCTAGGTAATAGTTCTCACTGTGAACTAGTTATCTTTGGTGAAAATTACCCGTTTTTCACAACAATTGGTATCAGGGCCATTGGTTAATTCTACTATGCTCTGTGGTTGAGGTTTATACTAATCTTCCACATCAGAAAAAATTTTCCTCGAGCTCTTGGTTAATTTTAGTATGCTCTGTGGTTGTGGCATGTGCTGATCTTCCATATCAGAAAAAAATTTTCCTTGAGCCAGTTGGCTTTCCGCATTGAGAGTTATTAAATAGACATTGTAGCAGAAATGGCAGAAGCATCCACATCAAAGGCAACAGCTTCTTCATATTCAATTTTGGGAAAAACTGCTGTTACAAATCTAAGATTTGCTGTGGAGATTTTTTATGGTACCGGTCATTTCGGCATGTGGCAAAGTGAGGTTCTAGATGCCCTCTTTCAACAGAAAATCTTGAGGAGAAAGAATGAAAGACGCTGAATAGAATGACATGTGGTACCATTCAAGCGTGCCTTTCTATAGAGCAGAAGTATGTTTTTTCTAAAGAAACTTCTGCAAGCAAATTGTGGAAGGCACTGGAGGAGAAATTCTTGAAGAAAAGCAGTCAAAACAAGCTCTATGTGAAAAAGAGATTGTTCCGCTTCAATTATGTTCCTGGTACCGCTCTAAATGATCATATTACTAGCTTCAATCAGCTAGTAACTGATTTGATGAATCTGGACGTAACTTTTGAGGACGAAGATCTGGCTCTCATGTTGTTGGGATCACTTCCTCATGAATTTGAGTTTTTTGAAACTACTCTACTTCATGGGAAGGTTGCTGTGTCTCTCAGTGAAGTAACTGCTGCCTTGTACAGTTACGAATTAAGAAAGAAGGAAAAACAAAAAAATACAAGTGCAGAAGTTGAAGCTCTTGTTGTGGAGAGAGGCCGGTCGCAGAGCCAGAACAAAGGAAGAAAGATTATCCCTAGCTGAAGAACAAAAGCAAACCTAACAAGGGAAAAGCTGCTGTAAATATTGCTGAGTGTGATGATGCAGATTCAAACCTTTCCATTGCTGCATCAACTAGCAACTCTAGTTTATAGTTGCTAGATTCTGCTTGTAGCCATCATATGACGCCCAATCAAGAGTGGTTCTTTGATTTTAAAGAACTAAATGGTGGAATTGTCTACACAGCAAATAATGCCCTTCATGTCACACATGGAGTTAGTTCCGTTCACTTGAGGAATCATGATGGATCAACCAGAACTTTAACTGGTGTTCATTATGTGCCAGATTTGATGAAGAATCTCATCTTTGTCGGAACCTTAGAGTCAAAAGGTTTCGAAGTGAGGGCGAAAGATGGGATAATGAGGATCATCTATGGTGCTCTTGTGATAATGAAGGGGATTCGAAGAAAAAACAATGTGTATTATTTTATGGGTAGTACAATTGTTGGGGAGGCAGCAACGATGTCAACTCCTACTGATGATCAGGAGTCAGAAGCAACCAGGTTATGGCATATGCGCTTGAGGCATGCTGGAGAAAAATCCTTGAAATTATTGATAGATCAAGGATTATTAAAAGGTGCTCGGGCTTGCAAATTAGATTTTTGAGAGCACTGTATCAAAGGGAAGAAAACAAGGGCGAAATTTGGCACAGCAATCCATGATACTGAGGGTATTTTGGATTATGGTCACTCAGATGTGTGGGGGCCTTCCAAGACAACTTCATTGGGAGGTAAACACTATTATGTTTCCCTTG
>JAVDBV010021343.1:1902-16144 GCA_032619315.1 Piper longum
GACGTTGTGCAACTTGAAGAATTTCTCCGCTCGACTAAACCACGAAATAGGGTCTTTTGATCCATCAAACTTCGGAAAGCTCAACTTGGACCCCTTTAGACAGTCCTCCATGAGGGCAGGATGATGAAAACCCTCATGGACATTTTGTCGAACACGTCCACCCCCTGATCTGGGTCGATCTTGGTCCCCAACATCAGCAGGTAATCTCTCCGTGAAGGTCTGTAATCTTCCACCGGTAGATAGGATCTGTACCTCCGTTCTTGACAGTTCTTGTTGATACCGACCACCCAAAGACCTCTCCTGCTCTTCCCGCTGGAAAGATTTTCGATTGCCCTGCAATTGTTCACTCATATCCACACCATACACAGGTCTCCTAGCGTGAGAAGTGCCAATACCCTCGCGATCCTCCAAATTCCCTTGATTCCCCAAACTCTCAAAACAAGATTTCAGCAACAAATCAAATTTGTTCGACAAATCCGCCATCGTGGTGATCAGATGATCTTGGACTTGCCTAATCTGTGACAGTTCATCAGAAGTTGGAGAAGGAATTGTACCTCCCTCGACCGGCTCTGATACCAATCTAGTAAGATTTTCCTCACCCAAGTTGACGATGACATCCTTTCCTTTGCTTTGGTGACTCCCCTGCTTCGCCGGCGCCATGGAAGACAGCAGCAGCAGCGAACTGATCTCCTGCAAATCACCAAATTTGGGGTAGCAAGGAGACGTCCTGCAAACCCTGGTTTTCCTTGAAAAGTGGGGAAGAAATGGAAACAAACAAAAACGAAAAAACAAGTTCTTTATTTCCTCAACCGATCCTCAATACAATTCCCAATTTCAGGTTTTATATCAATTGCTGTAAAAGCCCACGATAGTGTAGACTCCCGCCGGCCCACCCCTTCAAACACCAGAAATGACCACCCTACCCTCCTACACTCTCCTACTCATTATCTCCCTACCGGTTGATTTACTTTTGTGCGAAACCAAAAAAGCATCACCCTGTGGGTACCTTGCAGATGAATGCTCATGAAATTTTAAATCTAACATGATGGAGAATTCATCTACAAAGACTCAAACCTTTAGAGCTATGCACTTGGTGCTAGACAGACGGTGGAAAAAAAGCTATGGTTCGAGGGGTAGCTCAAATTGTCTATGTACTGTATTCACCTGTTTTAAATTGAGAAAAAGCTCCTTTTTTTAACAGTCGAGCTGGATGAAACTTTGCCAGGATTCAACGTGTTAAATAGGTTCCCTTTCAAAGACTGGACGTTGATACGAGCAACTTAGTTGAAAGTGAACATGAATATTTATTTACAAGAGGTGATCCAGATTAGGCATTAGAAGGGGATATAATAAGCAAGGGTCATGATAATGTTTTTACAATTCGTAGGTGAATTCCAGGTAATAACAAATTTGCTGAATGTGATGCTCGTGAACCTGAATGGGCATCATTAAATCTTCTCCAGTGCTATACCCACTTAAATATTGGCCACCTTTTCATTATAATAAATCTTAGGGACTCGGACAACTGTTTTAGACCGCCCCGCCGATGGTTAATTCAGCCAAGGTGGACATTTGTCCATCCCATGATCCATATCTTGTCCATCATGCTCTGCCACTAACCCCAAGGAGTCGATGCGTAGATACTCCAACTTGGACAAATTCCAGAACCGATAATATGTCTACACTTGTCACACTCAATTCCAGTACAAACAATCTTTTGCTGGACAATCATTTTTTTTTAGTGATTGTTAGGCTTCTTGATTAGATAGCATAGTACAACAAATTACTAATAGCAGAGGCAGGAGCCATACCACTACTTGTTTATCTATTATCTGTAGATGATTTGAGATCGCAAGAACATGCAGTTACTTCTCTTCTTAGCCTCTCCATATCTGAAAACAATACAGGTTTGATAATGTTAGCTTGAGCGATTCCTCATATTGTGGAAGTTTTTAAAAGGGGAAGCATGGAAGCGAGAGAGAATGCTTCGGCCACCCTGTTTGGCTTATCACTCATAGATGAGAATAAGATCGTAATTGGGCATCTGGTGCCATTAAAGCTCTTGTAGATCTACTCCAAAGAGGAAGGAAAGATGCAGCTACAGCTCTTTCAACCTTTGCATCTATCAGGTCTGGCTCCACTGATGAACATGCTGATCGATACTAAATTTTCTTAATTGTTTGTTGGAAGCAGAATTGTGAAGTACAATTTCTGACCGAATTTGTTTTTATTCTTTCTTGCAGCTTGTAAATGAGTGTTTTGGACAAGCGAGAAGTCCCTACATTTAACAGTCACACACGGTGCACAAATGGGGCAAAGATCAACAAAACAGTCACACACGGTGCACAGACATAGATGGTGGCATGGCAAGAATAGTATGGAGACATCCCTACTGCATGCCTTGCAAGTCATCTGCTCCCTTATAAACCTTGAGCTTGTTCCTGCATTAAACAGTCCCGGAGGAAGGGCAACATTGTGGTCGGACGTTTATATATATATATATATATAAGCAGGTTGTGCCGGGCTGCATGCATTTGCACCACATGCAGCGCAGCAAAGGACAGCCATTGGATCAAATCCAGTGGCTCTCCATTATTCCAACCCCCCGCGATCTCATCCAAGCCGTTAGATTTCGATCCAACGGCTCAGATTCCTCCCCCCCCTCCGCCCACTACAAGCGACTAACCCCCCACCCCAAAGCTGACCACCCTTCTCCCTGCCCCCACCTCAGCCACTACTACCCTCGTTTGATTAAAACTAATAACAATTAATGAAAACAAGTGATCATACGTCTCTATCTCATATCTTTTATGCCCTTTGCCATCTGATTTCCCTAGTCTAAGTGATTTTTTAAATTGCAAACAGCGGCAACATGACGGCGGTGGGAGAAGTTTTTTTTATAGAAAATAGATCTGGACTATCAGATTAAATCCAACGGCCCAAATTAGGTGACTATAAGAAAAGCTTCCTGTAGTTGCCCCCGGGTTACCCAATTTCATAATATATATGTATTTCTTAAATAGTGGAGTTCCAAAAAATTTTATGTGTGATGTGCTTAGGGATGTGAATCTTGCAGGTTTGTGTAGAATTGTTCTTAAACTATGATGGTCGTCACACTTGTGCAGATAAAGGTGAGCCTACACGAACAATGGCTTCCAAAAAATGGGCTTGTTCGGCGACAGTTCTAGGCTGATCCGGGCTCACTTCAACTAGTTGGGCTTATTGGGCTTTTGTTTAAATGGGCCGGACCTTGTCCAATGTCTCTTCTTTTTCACGCTGACGAGGAATTAATCAATTAATCAAATTAAAATACGCACAAAGCCTCAACTCTTGGAATTTTTAAAACCACCATGAGTCGTAAAAACAATAACTATTTATTTTTATAAACCAAATTTAAAACCAATTAGATCTAAAATAAACTGAATATATTAATTAATTAATTATAAACCAAATGATGGTTGACTCGGTTTAGACCTTGGGTAACCATCTCATTTACGTCGATACAGCTGCTTAGCACCAAAGCTGGTAGTCTTTTAAAAGCGATGTGGGAGTAAAGACTAATGAGAAGCCGTCAATCTCGGCTACACATCACATGGTCCAACGCTTTCATGGCTCTTGTTTTGGAGCTCAACCTGCTCACAATATTTAGAATTGTGTTACAAACTAGCGATGGGATATGTCATCTGTGTTTTATTTATTTTTTTTGAAAAAAAAAAGAAAATTCGATGAGAAAAACATATGACATATCCCATCGCTAGTTTGTAACATAATTCTAAATATCGTATTCGTTATTACGTCGAATTCATTATTGATACAGAGTACATTTAGTTCAATTAAAATTAAATATTAAAATTATGAGTAAAATACTTTATTAAAATGCAAAAATGTATTTTATTGTAATATTTAATTAAATACTGCTAAAAATACCGTGATTTTTGATAAAAACTTGGTTTTGCAGAAATTTCAAGTTAGAAAATTGCATATGGATTAAATGTAAATGAAGGCATGAGCTATATCAGATTTGGAGATACTACGCAATATATCAAGTAAAATTGAGTGATATGATAAAGTATTTAAAAATATGATAGTTTGCTTGAAGAAAAAAATGCCACAAATTTGCCAATGTCTCTATTTCCAAAACATTGTTTTGATTGAATCAGTGCCGCAAGCTGCAACAAAAATGTGATGGGCTGGAACCAAAAATCCTTGGAAATGAGACAATTCAATTGGCGTGCTTATGGGTTTCTTTCATCCAAAAGATATTTTTACACCCTTCAAAAAAAAAAAGAAAAAATTATTTTACAACATTTAAGATCAAAACAAGGTGAAAAAATCTCCTAGCCACAATAAACACACTTGCTCTATCTGAAAGTTTTTAGTACTACATCTTAATGGGTTAGTTGTTGGTTCGAGAAGTTATAACGATTAAAAACTAAAATTTGCTTTTATAAAAAAAAAAGGGGGTCCTGTACATTAGGACTCTAATACAAGTCCTAGAAACGTTATACAAGAGACTGGTTACTTTTAGCCATATAACATCTTTTACCAATTGCATCTATACTTCTAAATTTTACTTTCATTCATTTACTAATTTCAATTTTGAATAATATCACACAAGTCGAATTCAAAATTATAAAAGGTTTTTTTTATTTTATAAATAATATTGTGAGGTATTATCATTATCTAATTCATTTGTTGCAACCACTTTTTTTTTTGGAAGGTTGTAAACCAATTTGTTGGAGGCATAAAATTGAGTATAAATGTAAAAAAATATCCTGTTGGACCAACTAGCCAATACATAATTGTGTAAAAAATGTTTGCCTTGGGAGTATTTTTTCCACAAATTTCTAATAATTGGAGGCCTGATTGATGGGACAAGTTAGGCGTCAAAAAACATAACATTATATCCATCTTATTTGTTCAGGCTTATCCTAGTTTTTTGAACCCCCATGAGCTTCTCAAGTCAGTCCTTTCCCGAATATAAAACCAGCTAGGAAAAGACATTCCAATGGGAAATAATCCAACAAGAGTTTTTCATTTTTCTTTATATGAATTAATTAGTAAGTACTTATAGCTGGCACTTATAATCAACAATGACAAACTTGAAGATAATCCAAGCAAACAAGCAAAAGGTCAATGGCTTCCATCGTCCAACAAATGCCAAAACATGCAACCTACCAATGACCATCCAATGTCATATGTAGGGGTGATCATCACAATTTTGGAGACACTGGAGATTGGACTTCTCCTTATTTTTCAATGAAGAAATGAAGACTTGCTCTCCATCATTTGCATTGACAGGTACTTCTGACCATTCAAGCAAATAAAAACTTTCACACTTCCCCAGTGGTAATTAGAGTATAGCATGTATGTTTGTTTATATGATAAATAAAATGCGGGGTTTTTTTTAAATTTATTGGTGTGGTCAATTATCTAATCTAATGCATTGTCCAGTGTTGCTCTACAGTGGAGCTTGTCTCAAACTTGAGCATTATTGTTAATTGAATGAAGAATCTCTCTGCATACGCTATTAAATTAGTCCCAAAATGCCTTAAGGCAGTGCAAGATGAGTCTAACCCTTTTATGCCATAAAAAATGCCTTCACTGGTTGGTACAGGTAGATGAACCGATCCTTAGATCTGAACTAATGCCATTCTAACCAAATTTCAATTTGGATAATTGGGTTAATGATATTTTTTCGGGATAAAATTGATAACCCAAAATATTTTCGGTTACTTACAATACTTAAAAAGCTTTTTTTTGTTATATTGTCATGGTAATAACTGACTCAAATCCGTAAGATAAATAATCAATGACAACATTGATAGTAAACATCATCAAGCCGTTTACATCTATCTCAACCATTCAACATTGTATAATTGACGCCATTTGCGCATCTTAAAAAGTAATTAGTTATGAAGGCAAGCGCTTGGAAGTTTCATACTAACCAGTAACCAGTTTTTGTCAATTTTTTTTTCACAGGTATAACTAAATAATTGGCTACAGCAATGGTGTGATGATCATATCACAATATGAATAAGACCTTACAAGGATGAGAAGACGATAATCAATTGCAAAAGATGATCAATACCCGTTACAAGGAACAAAATATTCAAGAGAGTTGCTTAAGGTTCAACTTTCAAGGTGAAAAAGAAGACTCAAGAAAAACAAAAGATATGACCACAAGCATGTATTTACAGCTCTCGTGGCTGCTCAAGGGCCCTATGCACCTTTCTTTATTGTGAACGTTGCAGCATTACCGTACAAACAAGATGTCATTTACAGAAAAAATAGAGAGGTGAGGCCCTTGCAAACCAGGTACTGTCAAAGCTGTCATCAATGAAAAGATGTGTGGAAGACACCCCGCAATATCAAATTGATCTAAATCTTCTACACCATACCATTGAAATCTCATGATTTTATAGCGAGTAGTACATGAATGATCTCTCCTTTGATTTGATACTCCTCATTGCACTTGGGTCACTCAAGAAAACGTCACTAGTACTCTCACTGTGGATGTTTCTGGTTATGGGGTCATTAATGCTAATCATCTGCTTAATCTCCTCAAACCCAATATCTAACAATGACACTTCATTCATACTTGTTGCAGTGGTAGTGATCAACTTCTGATCAGGGTTCTCACCCAATCCATTGTAGATAAAGTTCTCAAGATATTTCACTTGGTGGTCATAGTGTTCATGGTAGTGGGGGAGATGATTAGAGCTGTCTTTGTAGGTGATACTTCCATCATATAAGCTGAAGCTCTGATCAGCACCAAACATGGGGAGGCCATCTTTCAATTGGTTGGATGGGGATTGGTGGGGAGGGAGATGGAGGAGAGATGAAGAAGCCGTGTTGGGGGTAGTAAGTGGATGAGGTGCTTGTGCTGTCCTTGTGAAACTAGTGGAGCTTCCATGGCAAGTGGAAGAGCAGTCCATGGGAGAGGGGAGGGAGGTCACTTGTTGAATAAATGGTAGTTTCTTGTGGGTTGGTAGGATCCCAAGGAGCTTCTTCTTCAACTTGGTGTTCCAGTAGTTCTTGATATCATTGTCAGTTCTGCCTGGTAATTGAGATGCTATAATTGACCACCTGTAGTTAACAAAAAGACATGTTTCTACATACATATACCAAATAGAGCATTTAATCTGATCTTGCTCAGAGACAAAAGTGGAAAAATTACTGGGAAAATTGTCTCCTTTAGCCTCTAATTAAATGTTTAACAAAATCAATGAGCCCAGATGTTACAAATAGTTTTATTCCATGTATAAAGGACTTAGATCATGTTGAACCAAAAAAGGGAATTGTTTCTTTGTTTTAGGTGGATGCATTTTTGATCATTTGCTTGAAAAAATAACTTGGAACTGTGAACTGCACCTAATAATTAGCTCACCAACCTGCTTCCAATGCTCGCAAAGAGACTGCAAATGATTCTATCTTCATCATCAGAGAACTCCCCATGTTTGAGGTTTGGCCTGAGGTAGTTTAGCCATCTCAACCTGCAGCTCTTGCCACATCTCCTGAGTCCTGAAAAATACATTCCAAATATCAAAAACCCATCATCACAAAAACTCATCATCATAATAGTTCAAAGATTATTTATCAAACAAAAGAAAAGAAATTAAGCATAAGAACTAAAAATTAGGAGTAGTTTTCCACATACCAGCCTTGTGAGGGAGAGCAATCCAGTTCCCACCAGTCCCATGCTTTTCAATGTACTCCTTGAGCTTTGAATCTTCATCAGGAGACCATGGACCCTTCTTCACATTTGCCTTGTCACAGCAAGGAGCCCTCCCCATCTCCAACTTTTTGATGATCAGATGCCCAACACGGTAATAGAATAGTGGAAGATCAACAAAGTAGGAGAAAGCCTAAGGCTATGTATGTTCATTCCAAGCCCCTTCAATCCCTTTGCTACTTTATTTCAGACAGTTCAAGCATTTGTGAACAACATTGGTATATATGGAGATGTACATAGAGAAGTCAATGACCAAGCCTGTACACGTACTTTTTAAGAGCTGATCTGCTGCAACTCCCATGTGCCATGGAAACTTCTGCCATTAAAAACAGGCCACGCTCAATCCCCTTCCCCTCCATAGATATCAAGGGACAAAAGTCTATGCCTATACAAAACAATTGAAAGGGATGGCAGATTACTGTTAGAACGAAAACAAGACCTTTTCCAAACTAAACAGTACTGACTGGTGCAACTCAAATTGTAAAGCTCCGAAAATATCCGACGTCTGATGCATTTGACCAAACCAAAATTACACAAACATTATTTAACGTTTCTACCAAAAACTACAAACTTACCACAAACAAGTGCTTGTTTATTGTCCGAGTAGCCCTCGCCAAGGAGCAAAGATATATCAATATGCAAGTTCAAATGCGTGTTCAACCAAATGTTATAAACGTATTTGTGGGTAAGTGCTGGGTCCAACTTTTTTTCATAAAAAAAAAAACAATCAAGATGATCGTGTAAAAATAATTCAATGGGTGTAGCTTTGCTATATAGAATCATTTGATTGATATAATTTAGTATAGAATTAACTAACTCTGAATTTTTAACTAATTAAGTATATAATTTACCAGACAATCATGAACTTACCCAAATTGATCATTCCAACTGAGTTGGGATAGGTGATTACATGAATTTTGTGCATCAATTGATTGCTTTCACGTGAAGATTGATGGCAAAAGGCCATGTAAAAATAAAAATGAAAATTTCTACACTGGAGTCCTCTTGGTCAAAACCCTTAAAATTGAAGAGGTAACATAATCATTAAATTAAAATTTTGAACAAAGAAAATAAGTCAATCGATGGCTTCAAACCAACATCAACTATTTCAATATAGAAATGTCAAGTCCTGTCAATCTAGCAACCCCCCTTAGGTGGACATCTAGTAAGCTAAACTTGTTTTAAGGTAACCAAACTTTTCCTCTAGAATTGTAACCCTACTTATGAAATTTGTCAATGGAGTGCAGAGTTGGGCAAAAGCGTTCGATTAATCAGAATTTAGTACATCAGTGAGATATGGGTGTATAAATCTTCAATATTGGTCATTATGAATAATATCAGAGTTAACATGGGACAATATTGAATGGTGGGAACGACTAAACTAGCCCGGGAAAATAATTCTAAAAATAAAATATTTTAAGATGAGTGGATTGTGGTACTTTTAAATTAGTTCCATATTCGGGATAAAATCATATATATTAATAGGAATAGCTACTAGTATATTAATAAGAATGCATTTATAGATTTTAAACTTGTGTTGATTATGTTGAAGGGATGTCTTAGGCCATAAGGTTGTTTCAATCACCTCCTTACATTAACATCCTAGATGAAAACACAAACAAGTCTTTACAATTTCTATACAACCTAAACTTCCTTAAATTCAAACCACAGTTTTTTGGATTAACAAGAAAACCCATATAGATCAAAGGCTTAATTTCTTGACTGAAAATTGGGTGATCATTTTGGTCATGGTGTGGCTTGAACATTTCCTGGCTGCCTAACTGAGAGCTTTACACTAAATTTGGAAGCATTTATTTGTCTTTGAAGACTGATTTCAACGTATGAGTTGGGCCTACTTAGTTTTCTAGGGAGAGGAAAACTCCATGCATGCATTGAATTGAAAAAACTGTATTAAGTGTAGTAAAGACCTTATGACATGATAGTTATTGACATAGGTTTCTAACGTATACAATAATAATATCAATAATATGCTAACTTGCCAACTCCTTACGAATGATGGATTATGATGCTAGACCAAGAGATTTTGTTGGTGTTCTTTGTTGTGTTTTTGCTGTTTTCGTTGTTAGATAAAAGTAGGTAGAAGTGCATCACCAAACTAGGTGGAAGTGCATCACCAAACTGGACATATTGATACCCTAAATTATTGATCATTATAACCTAAATTATTGATCATTATAACGACACTATTTCCTCATTCCTATAATTTCCTCTTCAATTTTTTTTCTAATTTTTTAATCTAATTACAATAAATATTTAGGATTGTAAGGAAAGATGTATTTATTTATCTTAATCGGCTATACCTTATCTACATGTATTTTGAAGGAGCCAATTTCATTAATTTACATTATTGAATGACTCTTGATGCATACAAGGCCTAAAATGCGTTGTCGCGCATGCCTTTCTAATCAACATTTTTTTTATTTATAAAAGAGCTTTTGATTAAGAATTGAGTTGTGATTAAAAGACGTAGGACAATCATCAAATCAAAATACAATAAAAATAAAAATAATATAAATCTAAATATATTTTCATTCAATTAAAATTTATCTATAAAATCATGGCATGGCGTCTTGCCTAGTTAATTTATGAAGATTCTTACTCCAAGAGACGGTGGTAATTAACCGACGACAATGAAACATTAAGTTGTATTCTTTTCTTCCATTACAAATTAGCCAACTAAAAAAATGGCATTTATTCTAAATCCAACATTATATTCATGCATGCGTGTGGAGAAAAAAATAAAAAATAATAATTTATATAGATACCTACCATCCTCATTTTTTCAAGCTTAATTAGGACCTAAGTAATATTACAGTGGAGCCCAGATACTATCCATGGTTGAATTGTACTAATTAATTAATGGTCAATGCTCAAACCTGTTAAAGTCTAAGTCTGTCATTCAAAATTGCATCCATGATATATGTATAACAATTATTTGTGAGTTAGGCAAAGATAGTCAATTTGAATTTTCTTGCTTCCCAAACACTTGCATGTAATTTGCAAGGTTGGCTGGCCTATAGATATGGATTATATAGAGGAGACTCCCTCTTTGTATGCTGCTTGAAATACCGTAGATTAACTAACAGGTAAAATACAGATATAACCATGAAAAAATAAATGCGATGCCCATTAATATATATGTATATATATATATATAACATTAAAAAAATTACATTTTATTCATCGGCCAAATTATTAGGAGTTGTTCACTCACCTGATTATTTGGTGACATATATAATTAAAATGTGAGCATTTCTAAAAATTTCTCAAAGCATAGATTCACAATTCCTTTTTAACTCTAAAAATTTTTTAGTCATATTAAAGTTAAATTTCATGGATGACTCCTACTCATAGGTTTTATGATTGACCTATTAGGTGGTCACGTAATGAAAGCAATTGAACCATATTATTTTTTAAGTTTAGTTAAATCAATATTTTAAAAAATGTGAATTATAACATTAATTTCATAAAATTTTGTGAGATCTCTCTACTTAATCTCACATTTATTATTTTTTGGAGTAAAATCATTTTTATAAATAAGAATGAATTATAAATCTCCAATTTCGATTAATAACTTTTAAAATGATGACTTAGGCTAATTGTTTTACACTTAGAGTTGGGTTGTTATAAATAATATTAAAATAACTTAACTCCGTGCTAGAAAATAAGATGGACTATGAACGTTAGTTATGCTGTCAGTTAAGGGTAGAAGAAAGAAGTGTGTTAGAGGTGGTGATGAGCTAGGAATTTTGAAATGAACTTTTTTAAGATTGGTTGATTGTGAGATTTTTCACATCTTGGGTTAAGATCATGTTTATAAATAAAAATAGACATGGATCTTCAAACTATTTTTGAAGAGATAATTTAGTCTCATTAATTTATACTTTGAATTGGGTCATTACAAACTTTTTTATTTATTAGATATAAAAAGTACTATAAATGATTCAAAGTCAGCTCAAAGTACTTGTCTTTGAGCCGACTCCTCTCTATATCATGTCAAGTCAAGCCTGAGCCCTAAATTTTTAAACTATAGCAAGGATAAGAATGAGCAAAGGAATTATTATGTACAATTCCCTTTTGTTCAAAAAAAATTAATGGTCTGGTTATAATTTGGTTAGGATTTTCTTTTTTTATAAAAAACGCGAACATAATAAACTGGATTCTTATCAATTCGATTTTCTGTTCGATATCCCAATTCAGCAAAGAAGGTGGTATATTTAAGATTATTGGTTAATGAAAGGAAAATATTGTAAAAGATAGAAGAGTCTAAATGGTCGGTGTAAGCTTTCAATGCGAGCGTGGAAAGTATGCTACCCTTGTACCGCTGTTATCGTGATTGACAAGTCTGATGGACAAGAGTTAAGAACAGATGGAAAGAATTCACATTATTATCTTTCTAGTACGGTTGTGTGTGTGGATCTATTTTGCATGCCTTGTTCTTGTAACATTTATGATCCTTACCCATTTTTGTTCTTAGCGTGGTTGCGGGAAAGAAAAATATATGTCATGTAATACACCTCTGTAGTCCCTTATAGAAGAGACTCTTCATTATCACTGATTGGATATTCAAGAGAACTTTCAAAAGATGGAATTTCCAAGCTCTAGAGAACTTTTAAACTTAGGTTAAAATTGATGAGTTCAGAGTAATCAAATTAATTTAGAATATTTTACTTGGACTCGGAAATTGTTCAGTTTAGATGTCATTTTTTCGTTGAAATGAGATGTTGAAGTCCAATAAAAAAATGAAGAAATAATATGTAAAGTCCAATAAAAAAATGAAGCAAGGAAGCGCACCAGCAAACTCCAAATCATATTGATTAATCCACATTATACTAAAAAAAGTTTAGGGGACATGAATCCTAAACTACAAATTATAAAATTTTGATGGTTAGTGTAGTAATTTGACCCAATAAGTGCATACAGCTTAATCATTTATTTAAAAGTAGTTAATTATCAAGTGGAAGATTGTAACTTGTAAGCATCATTTCTACTTATAATAACTAAATCTTATCTCAATAGATATTAGATGTAAAATTATTTAATTAGATTAAGCAACTAATTTGAAAATCTTACATTTCATCGACCGTAAAGAAATTTCTTTTAAGATTCTTTTTTATTAGTCACAAGCCTATTATAAATTTATTTTTAAACAGATATCTATTATTCAACACATTCTTAGGTTAGATTTGATAGTAATTATATTGACCTGACCCAATTAATACAAACTGATAGATTTAGACATTTTTTTAAAAACATTTAATTGAGTAGAAAATTATAAGCATTATCTTGACTAATATATTAAATCTTTCGCGGGTATTAGATATGGAACTAGCCATTTAGACTAATTAGCTAATTCGGAGTTCTTACAACTAGCTAGGTACCTTTTCTTACAAAACCCTTTTTCTATTTGGGCTTAGGTATGAAAAGGTCCTTTATTTAGTCTTGGGGCTATTAAAGCAAGAGTTTTAGAAGAGATAACCAACAATACACAAATATTAGAAGAGAACTATCTAAACGTGCAGGTATATTAAGTTTTCTGAAAAGATTCCTACCTGAAAGAAGTATAAATAAAGCAAAATTTGAGATGATATTACAACAAAGATGTCTGGAATCAAAATTTCTTCTTGTTTATCCTCGTTATGTTTGAAGGAAATCGATCAGGATCATAATCTAGCATCCATTGGGAGAAAAAAATCAGAAACTGTTGTCATCTACATGCCTTTCATACAGTGACTCTCTTTTATTTAAGTGTGGAATCCAGTATTGAAATTGTACCAGCACGGGAAAGATAATTACATGGTAAACTACTGTAACAAATCAACTTCATACTCAGATTCATTCACAAATTAACAAGTTTAATTATATCAATGATCATAATACTGACTATTTCTAAACATATGCTTAAATTCACACCTTCCTTAATCGTTCAATCCCAGATGTAAACAACAATCATCTATTTAAAATATCGTAAAACTGCATGCATCATTTCTGATGGCTTAATGGAGCTTTTTTTATTACTTTTTTTCAACATTAATTAACCTTCTAAATTACAGTCACTAGCTTCAAAGTTTTATATGAATTAGATAGCTTGAAGTTCAACACAATACATTAATGCAGCCATACATCTATGGTCTTCTTCCTACATATAATAAGAATTTGACATGCAAAAGTTTGACTAATATATTCAACATGGTATATTGTTGGAAAACATGAAATCAAATGCAGTAATTAACAAACAGTTCTTACCTAAACCATTGACATTTAAAGAGACGCTTACAGAGACAAACATATAGATGTTTTCACGGGCAGTCTTCTTGACGAGAAAATTTGAAGGTGGCACTTGCATTGGCTAATATGCATGCATTTAGTACATAAATACAACATGGTTAAATTGATTTCAGACAGTTTATTAAATTAATGAAAGGCTGTTTGGTATGTATGTATATATATATATATATATATACATACATACCAAACAGCCTTTCA
>JAVDBV010021345.1:0-15956 GCA_032619315.1 Piper longum
ATGATGTAGTGGGATAGCTTAGATGAGATGTATTTACATTGATCACTTAGAAGTCGTGGGTTCAATCCACGCTCATTGCATTTTCTAAATAAGATACTTTTAACTTTATAATTGACCTGGTTTCGAGTTCGTCAAAATTAAATACTTTAAATATAGTCGAACTCGAACACCATAAAAATGTCTATGTTTAAAACTCGTCCGATCTCAAGCTGAGTTCAAACTAATTTTGAACTATCGAGTCAAGTTCGAGCACAAGTTAAGCTCGGCTCGCTCGCTCGTTTAGCGGCCCTACCTAGGCATCCTTCCCACCTTTACAAGCACTAAATTTTAAAACCCAAACAATGCTTCGACCTCATTGTTGAGAAAATGATATATATCCACCAAGCTACCAAAACTACAAAGCTTGTTACATTGGCAATTAGGTGGATCCTTCTATTGATCATCTAGAACAACTATGTGTCTTCAATTAGTACTTTCATTGTAATAAATATTTGAATTCAAACAACTTCAATGTAATTTTTTAAAAATAAGTAACATTAATATAATTGATATATTATGTAAGGCTACTAATTGAGCAAGCTAGCTCGTGACCTTTTCATATTCGGCTCAACTTAACTCAAGTTGAAACTCAACATTTAAATACTCGAGCTCAAGCTCGAATCCTACGAGTCGAGTTTGAACAAGGCAGTGTTCGATTCGACTTAACTAGGTTATAACTCGAACTCGACCCAAAATTGACTCGTAGCCCGACTCGAATTTGACTCGATAATATAATATAGTAATATATATAATATCACTGACCTACTCAAAACACATTTAAATTGTAGATAAATCTTATTATTGACTATTAATATAAATTCTAAAAAATAATTTTACTATTATAAAAGAACAAAAAGCAATTTTAATTAACATGAGTTTGCTACCTATAGAAAATCTCTTCTATAACAATTTAATTGCTTATCATGGCTTAATTGACTAAAATCGTAAGGTTAACAAATTATGAATGTTATGGCTTATATAAGAGACAGATCACAAAAAACATGGATAAGATATCCAAAAGATTTACCGTTCATTGCCAAGATAAAAATACAAATATATAAAAATATCATACCTATAATTGGGTTCCTACATGATTTGGCATCCATTAATATGCTCACGTATAAAACTCATAACTCGAATTAGAGTTATATATTAGTGAATCAGTTAATTCAATCGTCGATTCGAGTCGAATCAGTTTTATGAACTGTATAGTAAGCCAGGGCTAGCCGTGAGTTATAAATAATATGGGTTAAGTGTACATAAATATATTATGAAAATATCAAAAAAATGATATAAAATTAATTAACAAAATATATAAAAATATGTAATGTATTTTTTATATTTTTATAAATAATATATTAGGACATACTATATAACAATTTAGATAGGTTATTAATTATAAAATATATTATTATAATATTATATATATATATATTATATTTTATAAAATTTTTCATATTTTTTAATTTTTTTAAAACTTATTACAAATTAATTATTAGTCTGACGACAAGACTACTATTTACGATATCGCCGCCGACTAAATTCTTTCCCTCCGACGTTGCTCATCCCCCCAACCCTCGACGCCGCCGTCGTTCTCCGTCGCCAACGCCGCCACTCGACGCCGCCGGTCACCGCCACTCGACGCCGCCGGTCACCGCCAGAATATCGCTGACCATTCCCCCCGCCGTCCGGCCGTCGCCCGCCCCCCACGAAGCGACGAAGCCGCCGCCCCGCGCCGCGCTCCCGTTGCCGATCCCGCCACCGGCGACCGTCGCCTCCGCCGTCATCCAGTTGCGGTTCCATGAATTGTATCTTAGTTAATTATTGTTCGTAGTTGATACATTATTTTGAATTGTATCGGTGTTTAGTATGTCATTAATTTCTATGATGAACCTATTTAATTGATTTAAAATGAACCATGAATTGATTTTGAAGCTCTAAATTTCTAGGTTCAAATATTTAATCAGGACCAACTCAACAGCATGAGCATGATGATGGTGACAAACAAAGGAGGTGAGTCACTGGTCTCTTGCTTAACTAGACCACGAGTTTTCTTCATAGTACATTCAATTGAGAAGGTTAGAGTGCTTTCGGAAGTTGAATGGGGTAGTAATGCTTGCAAGTTGGGGTCAGGAAGACATATGAGCATTAAATCCTTCCTAATTAATATTAATCTTCTTCAAATTTCGGATTCATGTTGCCCACCACTATTATTTGGGAATTGGTCAATGAAGTAGAAGACATAAGGCATTTTGTTGTTTATCTCCAATGCTGTCTAAAATTTTCTTCCTTTTTTCATTCAGCAACCCCTTGGAGTATTCACACCGAGCCTTGTACTATGAACTCTTGTGAGAAGGGAAGGTCTATTAATATTGAAAAGATCGGATTTTCTTCGAGTTTCATTTCTCCAGCTATCAACCCTTACCCAAAGAACAATATTGGAAGAGCATTAATTAAACTTAAATCTTCTGGATTATCCTCAAGTCGCATGGATTTGTTAGATAACAAGCCCGTAGTCAAAATGTGTGGTATAACATCACCAGAAGATGCAGCCTTGGCTGCTGAAGCAGGTGCTGACCTCATTGGAATGATCATCTGGCCCAACTCAAAACGTTCTGTTTCACTATCGGTTGCTAAGGAGATCTCAAAAGTTGCACGACAATATGGTGCAGATGCAGTTGGTGTGTTTGTGGATGATGATGTACAAACAATACTAAGAGCTTTGGAGGTTGTCGATCTTGAATATATGCAGGTAAACCTTTGTCTTTAGAGCATTCTGTGGAGTTATTTATGATGATGAGGAGATGGAGTATTTTTCAGCTTCATGGAGAAGTATCTCGAGCTGGACTTCCAATTCTAAGACAACATGGGCGAATTATTTATGTTCTTCATGCTGATGAAAATGGAGAGCTCCTCAACAAAGTCTCTGACGAAGAGGGTTGTCTAGCAGATTGGATCTTGGTAGATAGCATGACTGGAGGCAGGTATGAGAAAACTAATTTGTTGACCATTTCTCTGTTTTTTTATTACATACAGTATCATGTGAACAAAGTTTTCGGTAATATGTTTTTGCGATATGCACTCTCACCTCAAGGTGTTTGATGGTGTACATATCAACCATCCTACATAAATTGCTGTGTTTCTTTCTTTATTGTTAAGGTGTACCAGTTTTGGCTGACCCTTTTTTATTTATTTATGTTGCTGAAGCTGGATGTGAATTAGATGTTAGCATAGCATGTATCTTGTATGCTGGCCTTAATTTGCCTTGTGACTGTGTTAATCAGGGTTGTGAATTCTTATAGCTATTTTTACTGGGAAACATATTAAATTGTTTGATTTTTGCCTCTAAATTTTCATATGGTAAAGGCCATTTCTGGTTGATGTTTTGCAGTGGCAAGGAATTCAACTGGTCAAACTTCACATTGCCTCACCTTAGCAGCAAAAATGGATGGTTATTGGCTGGAGGAATAAGCACCGAAAATGTGTGTGAAGCTGTTGCCACTCTCAAACCAGATGGAGTTGATGTAAGCAGTGGTATATGTGGTCCTGATGGGATAAAAAAGGACTCAAATAAGATTTCCTCTTTCATGAGCAAAATTAGGTCAACTGGGTATTGGTTGTAAGAAATTTTGTACCATGGTCTGAATTCTCATGAGGTGAGGTAATTGCACCTTCTTTGGAATGCTTTTTCCAGCATTGTTTGAATAATTAAATATCTGTGACCATCATACATTGATATCCATTTATCCCATAAAATATAATTGATCGGTGTTGTGTGAATGATGTTTTTATTTTCTCCATTGAGCAGAGGCTGTCATTTAAATTGCATTTATTCTGGTTACTTGGATATATGACCTCTAACAAATCGCTAAAGGATTGGACTCCGATCGTCATCTATGACGGAATGTTCAATCAGAAATAAAACTGAAGACAAAAAGTCGATGTCTATTGCATTTCTTATCGTCTTTATTCCAAATGTTTGTTGTTGAGGATATTGGTCTTATTCTGCAATACTAAATCATGTAATGTATGAATGCTTGAAGTACATGGTTATATTTCTGATGGCTTATTTGATGCCTTGTTCCACCAATTTCCATAACAAAAAAAAACAAGAACATTAGGGCAACATAATAATTGAGCTTTTTTTATTTACTTTGTTTTCATTAGTTTAATCGGGTTATATGTCTTTTCTTTTTTCTCCTCCTCGTAGACTGTGCCAAAGAATATCAGTACTTAAATTTAAGTTCATTGTATTTTTCTTTATATCTCCCATACATTTTTCAGGTGTTCCTGTTCTAATCTATTTTATTCGTAGGTCATGTATTATGTCATATCTCTTAAGGATGGCTTTAGGGTGGCATCTCGAGTAAGCTTTTTGCATGTGAAAAAGATCGAACTGTGAGCTGAACAGTTTTATTAAAATTTATCCTACTGAATTAAATATATGCATTATCCTAATCTGAATATACATTGTAATCTCATCAGCGTATTTGATAAAATTTGACATTTGAATTCTTAAAACAAGAAGCCTTGTGTAAATTATCCTGAGGAGACTAGATGAAAGACAAATTAAACGAGTTCAAGTTCGACTCAAACCTAAACCAAGTACTAAATAGCCTTTGACACAAATTAAAAAAAAATGGCTTGATCATTAGCCAATTCAACAAGCATCCCGTCACTAGAAGTCCAACTGAATGCATCCTAATAACCTGACGCGTCCGAAGTCTAACCCTAAAGGCCACGACCAGAATTTTGACTCAATCTGTACTCGACCCTAATAACTGCGACACAATCTCGAAAACCAAATGAATTGATTATTAACCAAATAAAAAATTTGCTCATTTTAATCCCTACAGAGTTGAAAAAAAAAACACAAATCCCAATCGCCTCACATCAATATATTTTCAAATCCTATTACTCACAACAAACTTAAACTCTATCCATAATCGATTCTTAGTAGACGCGACTAATCTAGACTTGATCTGTACTCCTCGGTCTTAATTTGATAGGGTAGAACACGAGTTCCAGTCGACAGGGCAGAACACGGGTTTAGATTGATTGTGATTCCGTAGGTTTAAATCCTATAGAGCGTTATTATATCATGTTAGTATAATGAATTACAATCTTTAATATGAAATTATAGAATATCTGTTAGTCGGACTCGGCTTGGACTCGGCTTGGCTTCGCGGACAAGCTCCTCGTGTTCTCACGTGGCTCCAAACCACAAGGCCCCTCGAAGTCGGGACCGCAACCGCACCTTCCCAACTTCGTCAATGGCGTCGCACCCTCGAAGCCACCACCAACCACCCAAGTCCACAAAAATGGCGGCCAAAGCAACCTCCCACCCCCCATACCCCCTCGCCCCCACCCCAACGACCAAGAAAGCACCCACCTTTGGCGCCATGGTGGACTCCTCCACCGCCTCCTCCGCCCTCCGCTGCTCCTCCTTCTCGGCATTCGGCGCTGGCCGGAGACTGGCCCGGACGGCGCCGACGTCGGTGGCGTGTGGATCGCGGCGGCGCCAGCGGATCTTGGTTGTCCGGGCGGCGCGCTGGGGCGAGCAGGAGAGAGACGAGGGGTTTTATCCGTGGGAGTCGGGATATGGCGGGGATGGCGGATTCGGTGAGCAGAAATGTGGTCTTCCTTTGTTCAATTTGTTGATTTGTTGGGGAATTGATTGTTTGACGAATTAGTTTTCGTTAATTTCCAATTTGTTAGTTTTTAGTAGCATTTTGAAGGACATGCTAGATTTTGCCTGGGCTGATGTTCATATTGAGGGAATGTTTGTTTGCATTACTTATATTAATTGCTAAATTTGTTGTTTCTAGGACCAATTTGAAGAACAAGTTGGTATTTTGCATGTGTTAATGAATGATTAATGGTTGAAACGATCTCGGTGGATTGATTGCTTGAACTAGTTTCCTCAGTTTTTAAATTATTGTTTCTAGGATGGGCATTGCTAGATTTTTCCTGTGCTTGATCATTGGATACATCTTGATGGTTTGATTTGTGCTTTCCTATTTTGACTCCTACGTTTTTTGATTTTTTTCTTAAATTTTTTTTTTATTGACTTGTAACTAGTACAAATGTCATTGCTAATTGAAGGAAAACGATGCTCGTTTTGGTACCATAATTTTGGAGAGGTATATAATTTTTGGTGGTTTTAAATAGACCATGCCAACATTTTTGCAAGGTTCAGTTTTACTATGTCTCGTGTAACAACAGTTATGATGGAAGATTCGGATGCCTCTGATATTCGATTTTTCATATATCGTGAACAATATTAGTCGATTAGAGCATAAAGCTTATAGATTTAACTGAGATAATATTAGCGCACATGATCTCAAGTTCACTTCCCAACATAAAGTAAGCAGTGTATTAGGTTGTGCAAGTTGCTTTATTCTCGTTTGTTTGCATTCCTTGTCTGGGGATGCTAACACATGTTTAGTACATAATTAATTTTTTTTCTTTTCCACTTGGAGGCATTTACTTCTCAAACTTGAAATTGTTTATTAATGTTATACGAAAACTATATGAAATATGTGCTGAAAGAAAGCAGCTCTATAGTCAGTTCCTTAGGTCTTGTGCTTTCTCATGTTATAATGTTTTAGTGCAACCTAAAAACCGTTTACCATTCATTGAACATTTATATATGCATTATACAATTGCCTATACCTGAAACGAATTCTGAAAAAGCTTGAAGCAATGT
The DNA here is from genome assembly GCA_032619315.1 of Piper longum. NCBI lineage: Eukaryota > Viridiplantae > Streptophyta > Magnoliopsida > Piperales > Piperaceae > Piper > Piper longum. The sequence goes on from JAVDBV010021345.1 coordinate 6,749, forward strand.
TGCATGTTTGCAGAATGGGTAGCTGAAGAAAGAATTACTCTTTTTACTACTGATGGTCTGCTTCAAATTGGAGGCTCTCTAGTTCCTCGTAGAATATCATCTGCAGAGGTACCACACTTTGAGTCTGTTAAACTATATGATTAAACATAGTTTTCTTTTACATAGTGTATTACTATCATGTTTCTTGTTGTATAGAAAAATAGATCATGTCGTTCGGTAGAAATATTTCTGCTGGTGGTAATGTTTTACTTGAACTGCTTTTGAGAGGATGCTCTTCTATGAACAATTGTATTTTTTTTATCAATATTTTGCATGTATGTAGAAAAAACGAGGTGGAAAAATGTCTAAAAAATTCCTGCAGTTTCAAGAGAAAGACTATATGGATCCAAGTCAAGGTCTTTGTCTGGGTGCCCTTTTCGATATTGCAGCCACTAATGTAAGTAGGTTCACATCCATTTAATTTTTTATCTCCATTTTAATTTTTTTTCCAAGCAAGATGTGGGAGAGCAAAGATCAGGTTTTTTCCTCTTCACCGAAAAATTACTATATCATCTCAACTGCCATTGTAGGGATTGGACACGGGTAGGAGATTATGTATTTTTGGATTCTGCCGCTCCATAGAGATGCTGAGCGATGTTGTCGAAGAAACGGTTTTAGAGCATGGTGGAGAGGTATCCTTATGCTTTGTGATGCATGGAATCAAGCTTGAATTACAGTTAGTAAATGTGTTATAGTTTTCCTCAATGGCATGAACAGATTCTTGCTTAGGTTAATGATGTTAGATTTAAACTTTTTGCATGTTACATAAACACATCTGCTCTATGTTTTGTCCTTAACAAGTGTTTTGAGAATTACATAAGAACAAATGTTCTAAATCCGATTTAATTGAGAATATAAATTTCTACAAAGTTGAAAATTTGGTTGACAAAATACATCAATCGGATGAGAACATAGTTTTTATATGCCGACATATTTGGTCTGTGGCACAACCTATTATTGGGCTTAAGATGGCATGCAAGCTCATACATTGAATCTTGGACAAACTGCTATACAGTGCAAAATTTGTGATGAGACTTGACGTTGCTTTAGCTGAGAAAGGAGAAAAATTCATGTCAAATTAATGGAAAATAACCGTTAAAAACTAAAACAATATGTCTTTAAATAAATGGCAAAGTTGGTGGGGCTTTTGGAAACTTGAAAATTGATTAAGGTTTTCCTATCAACTTTTAATTTGTGGAACTGTCAATCTTATCTTATATTTCTGGTTGTCCATCGTGTTTCTTAGAACTCTTTCTTGCTTCATTGTATTAGGTTGTTGCAACTGAAAGGGCAAGTGATGGAGGCTTGCAAGAAAAACTTACCATGACAGTTGCAGTGCCACTTCTGTGGGGTGTTCCTCCTGCATCTGAGACTCTCCGAGTTGCTGTAAAAAGTGGTGGTGGGATCGTGGAGAAGGTCTGCTGGAAGTGGGATTTTTTTTAGTTTGTCAACAAACATGACCCTGTCTATTTGTACATAATTGATTCAATCTTTTACCTGGCTTTCTCATTTGTATCTAGTGTTGCTAATGCCGTATTGGCTATTTCTATGTATCCAACCCATCTCATGTTGGAACGATTTGCGCTGCTTGATGGCATGCATCTGGAGGGTGTTCCCATCAAGGAGTAAATTGTAAGTGATTCAAGTTAAAAAAAAAGTGTATCTAAAGCTATTATACATGATTGTGAATATTGGTAAAAACTACTCTTTCCGCTCCTGAGTAATGTTCTCTATTGCAATGAAGAGGGTTTTTTTTTTGTTTTGGGGTTGATTCAATTATCAATATTAATGAATTTACCTGAAAGCACGATTTTTTGACTAGAAACAAGTTGAATTGGCTGAATCTGAGCTAGAGTAAGACTAGTTTAAGATACACTGCTGTGACACCAAATGGTAAGGGAGAGCTGATTCAAATGCCAATTTAGCAATTCTATTGAAACATTTCCATTAAAATTATTTTTCAGCCCTCAAAGAAAATAGTATTTATTTGATTAATATAGAACCCTGATGGCAAACATAGGTAATAAGATATTTGATACTGTTGTATCAATTAAAAAGCGTCAAATTTGAGCTTCAATTTACACCGTCTTACTAATTGCAACCCAGGTATTTGTATGAGTTTAAAAATGATGAGCTTGAGTTCAAATCAAACACATTTTCCTTGCAAGCTAGAGCTTACATTACATTCTCTGGGTATTGTCAGAACATAATCTTTAATTTCAGGTCAGACTTGAGTCCAACATCTCATCAAAGCAAAGCTTAATTACTTAAAATTTATTGGCACAACGAAAATATTACTCAACTTCAAAAATTATTTTTTAGTAATTTAGTTGTTTCGATGATAGTATTAAATGGTACAATTTTAATATTTGAGAATCAGATTAAAAATGGGATTTGGAAGTCTGTATCACTATTGTAATAATCAATTTGAAGCTGTTTGATTCAATTCGAAGAAATTGAGTCAAAATAACGAATCTAGATTAAATTTCTAAAATCGGTTTGCTTGATTCAAATCGATTTTGATTGATTTATATACATTTCACAAGATTTTGCATATTTAAATATCTAATAACTATACAATATATAAATATATAATATATACAAAATATAAGAGAAATCAACTTATAATTTTAATATTATCTATATTTTTATCCCTATTTGTGATATTTAGAAAGTTAAAGTTTATAAAACTTACTTAGTTCAATATTATTTTTGATAAATTAATTTCATACAAATATATATATATATATATATATATAGCTTTAATAATCGTGTCGAGTTAAAATAATCAATGAACCAGTTTGAAAACAGGTAGATTCAATTTTTTTAAAAATCTCGTTCAATGACCGATTTCAAATTTTTTTAAATGCATGTACCTTGGGCAAAATATATAGTTGGGAGCCAAATCAAATTTAATCGATTTAATCCCACTCGCTCACTGTTATCTTACTAATAATAATTATGTCTTATCTTAATAAAGAATGTTAATCATATCTTAATTACTTTTGTTTCTTCAAGAAAGAAAGAGAGACGGAAAGAAAACTATCTCCCGCTGCCGGCGGGCGACAATGGCCGCCGTGGCCGCCGCAATCGCCGCCTCCTTCTCCTCTCTCTCCCTCTCCTCTACCACCTCCTCCGCCCTCCGCCGCCCCGCAGCCGTGGCCAGCGCCTCCTCCTCCTCTACCACCTCCCACGCAGCCGCCGCCGAGCCGCGAGAGTTCAACAGTTGGCGGCGGAGGAGTGCGGGCCGGCGGCACTGCTCATCCCGTGGATAATGCGGGACGGGAATGGGAGGTTCCAGCTGTCGTCCGCGCCGCCGGCGGGCTTCATCCGCGAGATGGTGCAGGAGAAGACGGTGGAGAGGACGGCGAGGTAGAAGTAGAAGGGGGAGGAGCAGGGCGGGGAGGTGCCGAAGCACTCCAAGGCGGCGAGGAGGTTCTACAATGACAACTTCCGCAAGGTCCTCTCCGGAGCAGGAGGTTTGAGTTTTTGTTGTGGCTCAGATTGATGAATTTGTGATAGAAAAGGTAGAAAGTCGCAATATTTTTGGAGAAAGTGTTCCCTATCTTTGTTTTATAGTTTCGTAGAGATGTTTTACTTTCTTACTCAAATCTTGATGGTGTTGCTGATGTACAACCCCTATTTGGATTTGAATTAGTTGTTGGTTCTAACTGTCAATCTATGAATGGTGTATGAATGATTTATTAGCTGTGTTTTCTTCCATCCAATATGTTGATGGTTTTTCTATTGCCTTTTGCTAGTTTTTTTCATTTGCACAAGTTGGGCTTTTTATTTATTTCGAGTCCTGTTACTGACATGGAAGAAGCTTTTGTCCTTAGAAATGATAGTAAGGGGATTTACGATGTTTAATTTGTCAATTTATGATGGGTTTAATAATAATGAATTGCTCGAGGGATTGTAAGGAGCTTATTATTGGTGAATAACAAATAGCTTAAACTGGGGTAGATATTACAGAAAACAGAGATAAGGAGTATGATGGGTAATGAATGAGAGAAGAAAAAGAACCGAGTCAAGGGAAGGGTATATAACCATGGAGCATTTGGAAACTGGAAGAGGTCTGAAGGAGACGAAGATGAAAAGATAGAGAAATCGTTTGTTGGAGAGAAAAGCTGTTCATTTTTTGTATCTCCTTCGTACATAGATCAAAATTCAAAAAATTAAATAGTCGCTTCATTTTTTGTTGATTTCAAATTAGAAACTAACGAAACTAACTTTCAAATTTAAATCATATACAATTTACCAAAATGTCTTAAATATATCAATGATCCATATTTGGATTTAGTGTGGTTGGTTGTTCTATTTGTCAATTGACAAAGGACATAGTCTGATATGGACCTAATTCGCATTAAGTATTTTAACGAACTTATTGGCGAATAACCTGTAATAGAATTTACAGCAGTTGTTCTATTGTCTGATATGGTCCTTATTTGCATAAGTATTGTCCAGAATTTATTGGTGAATAACCTGTATTTGGATTTACTGCATTTGTTTAATTTGTCAATGTATGAAGGATGAAGTCTATATGAAACTGATTTGCATCAAGAGATGTAGGGAAGAAAGGGGGGAATTCAAGAAGAAAGTGTGTGAGGAGATAGAAGAAAGCATATAATTAGAGGCGTAAGAGGAGAAAATCAATAAGACGAATCCTTGGATTCCAAATCTTCTTTTGTCACTCATTCGTACCAAACCTCTAAATACATTCATTGATTTAAAATTAACTGATCCTTGCAGTCACCTAATGTATGGCCCTAAAATTATGCTCTTATCATTCTCATGGAATTTCTCTTTCTTTAGTGTTTTGATGGAGTATGATCAATGACAATAGTAGAATAAGTCAGGTGTATCTGATAAGGATTTGACATTAAGAGTTGCAGATGTGTGTGATTCTTGTTTAGAACTAAAGTTGATTAACTGAAGGTTTTGTTGTTGTTTTTCTGTGTCATTTTATCAGTGGCATCAAGGAGGAGTAGCGAGGAGCTTATTTTCGAAGGAAAGGTGACTGTGAATGGCTCTGTATGTTGATCTTCCCTGGTATTTGCCTTTCCTTGCCGACTAATTTTTGTTGTAACTCTTGATAATAATAACAACTTTTAATGTATCTGACATGAAATTGACAAATTTGATTGTATAGACCTGCTTGAACAGTGAGGTTACCTATTAGATACTACTAGTTAACAGTTTGGATAGTATGTATGAGTGTTAATATCATAGTTTGCTATGCACACTTATGGCGTCAAATACTTATATTTCATACTATCTGAAATCAATGATCAGTTCATCCTAATCAGCTGTTATTCAAGTCATCTAATTTATAATCAATCATTTATTTTATGTATTATGGTTGGGATTATTCTGATGTTTGCTCTGCAGCTGAAAATTTCTGCTGCTGTCTTTGGCTCCAGTTCAGACGAAAATTTGAGTGGTTAAGTGCTTATTGTTCATAGTAGGAGTGTACCATTTTGCTCTATTTTTATATCATTGTATTAAATTATTGATGGAACCAATGCTATGTTTGAGATAAACACTTGTGTGATTTTTATTTCTTGCATATCATCAGCTTTTAAGCCACACATTCCAATTGAACTGCTAGAAATAAAGGATTAGTCATTAGCTGTTTGACAGGCTTTTTTATTTCGTTTAATTTGTCAGGTTAATGAAGGGAGAAATCATGAAGTACGTGAAATTGTCAAGAACGCAGGTCCGCAGGTATGAAATGCAGTTTTTTTTACAGTGCATGTTTTTTGGCGAAGATATGAATTTCACCATTTTAGTTAATTATAGTAGGTTTCCTAAGAAGTCTGGCTAGGTCTTTAGTTAAGCAGGATTACCTATTTATTTTTTGAATGCCTTTGATCGGTGTCTAGTGGGATATAAATAAAATTTAGAAAATATGTTATCGACATGGTTTGTTTGTAAGTGGAAAGAATTAATGTAGAAAATAGCAAAAATTTCTTTTTTTACAAACGTAGGCACACATGGATGCATTGCTTGTTAGGTTATTTTTCTGCTTTCAAAAATGCAATTCGTGATTGAGTGATATTGTACTTGTGTTGTTAGTAAGCTAGAGTTTATTGTTTTAGTTTTATGCCTTTCTTTGCCGGGTTTGCTACTCACATGCTGGATGTGCTTTATTTTGCCATATATATGCATGCCGATAGTGACTTTGAAAGACCATAGCTCCCTAAATATAACCATGCTCTCTTGTGTTGCTTTGAATTGTGCACGTCTAAGAGCGTCTTTGTTAGATGTATAACAAGTGTGTCTAGTGTTTTTAGGTCTTGGCTTCTTGCCCTTGTAAATCGGATTTATGTCTCACCTCAAACATTGAAAGTTTTATTTGTGTACAAAGTCAACTAGTTGAATATTGTTAGAGCACTTTATGATGTGCGTGCCATAAAACCAAGTGTCAATTTAGTAATTCTGAGTTGGAAGATCTGGAAATGAATATTAAAATTTCATTCTCTACTTAATTTTGGAGCTTAGGTTGTAAAATGATATCTCCTGTGTTGATTTTGAAACTACACGCTGACCTGCAATTTTCAAAGTGATAATTGCTGTTTCGTTTTTGTATGCTTTACTGTCACCATGTAATGTTCTTTTTCAAAGTGGAATTCAGGTGTGTTTTCATATTATATTAGGGCATGGATGTTTGTCTTTCCTGATTGCAGTTTGTTCAGCCCCTTCGTAAGGTGGTCTGAATTTTTGCATGCAAGTTGTGCACATCTCAATAACTTGTGTCAGAATTAAGCTGGTATTCAGCTTTCAAAATTTTTAATCAAAGGCGTCAATTTTCATCCTTTAGTCTCAACGTTCAATTCTTATATTCAATTTGCACTGTGGTATAGTGATGCAAGTTGGATCTTGTTAATATTTATCTGAAAATATCACAAATTTGTTTTAACTGACACTTTGTACATTTAAGTTATTCTTCTATGCCTTGCTGGATTATTTTATTTTTTGGTGAAGCTTTAATTATGTGAGGACAAGTTTGAATGCAGCGTTTAATTTCTTTTCTAATTAATTGTTACATTTGTTGGTACTGAACTTTTTGCAGCTTCATTCTTTAAAACGTGTGCGAATTGGTGGCTTTCGGCTTCCATCAGATCTTGGGTAACAACTAAACACTCACAAATATCATTGATGTTACCTTGGTCCTATTATGATGTTGTATTTGTGTTGATTAGAGGTTTTAGAAATATTTCATACATCACAATATTCCTTGAAAGATGAACCATTCCACTTTGTGGTGTGCTTGAAGATCAAAAAAATTAGGGCAAAAGGATTTCAGAGTAGTTGAATACCTCTGTGTTTGATTTTAAAATAGATAGGGAAGTTGTCTGGGGAAGAAGCTTGCGGGTGAAGAATCTGTGGACAGCTAGTAAAGATTGGGTTCTATTGAAAACCCTGAGAAAGAAAATATTTGTATGTGTCTGATTGGGAAATTGATCTTGTTTTTTAGTTTAGTCGTGGGGAACCAAATAAGAGTTCAAATTAAATGTGAATCGTTATGAATGAAAGAAGCTCCATAAATTATGTGGAATTTGTGGGGTGTGGGAACGCCTATTGTAGCAGAAGCTGAAGCTGTGGCTGGGTCTGGGCCCTGTTGCTATTAGTAACTAATATACATAGGCTATTTTATGTTACTTTGGAAAAAAATAGACATAGTTTATTTCTTCGGATATGTTTAATTTGTAATGATGTTTAGTTGTACTATGCCAATCTAATAGTCTGGTTCTAGGTTAAAAAAATGAAGGTCGGTGTTAGAAAGCTAGTAAACCATAATAACATTTTTTTCAAAAAAATAAAATCTTGTAGGGGGGCCCTTTGCCCTTGCTTGCCCCCCTTTTAACGGCTCAAATTAGAGAACAAAACTGGGAACAATTAGAGGCACTTAATGAAGAAGGGATGTTAATATAGGAAGTATAAAGTAATCAAAACATTTTCCTTTTCAACTTATTTTCAGCACATGTCCTCAAGTGCTGTCAACCTTCCCTTTAGAACTATCACCTTCTAGACGAGTGTTCTGCCATTTTTGTGATTTTCTAGCTTCCTTTGATAAATGATTTTATCAAAACTTTCCAAGAACAAGTTATTTTCCTACACCTGCTGGAATTAGTTCTGTGACGGGTGATCTTATTAGCCTAGTTAATAAATTAAAGACCAAGTCTTTGCCATTCTCTTATGCAAAAATCCTGACGGGAAATTTGAAATTATGTTTTAACTCTATTTATTATTGTCATAATTCAGACTTGGCCAATACATGAACAAGGGCTGACTTTTCTGTTTGAATTTCATGAAACGAACAACATCAAGTTTTTAAGGAGCCCATCATTTTTGAAATATTCTGGTCAGGTATCTTTGAGCTTTAATCTACTTCCATCTACCGTCTTGAAAAGGATTCTCTGAGTGATGTTTCTTCCAATATCCTGCATTTTTGTGTATTGTCTACTTTGTTTACATTTATCCTTCTGATCGGGCATACTTAATGAAATAGGAAATATCAAAGTCGGAGTATCTGGTTGTTCGGTAGCTTCTCCACATGTCTGATTATTTTCCGTCTTTGATTTGTAAATTATTTTTTACTGTAAAACCGAAACTTGGGCAGCGAATTTAGACATCACTGGGTTGCTGTACATAGGTTTTCTTATTTTTGTTCCTTTTTTTCGTACCTTGTGGTTAACCGTCAATATCACACTTGTACCTCAGTCAATAATTGAAAAGTTGTGAGCTATGCATGTAGATAAATTAATGTAATTTTTTAAAAATACGCTGGATAAACATAATTATTGACCTTATACCTATTAAATTGTTCATGATATTTTGCTCTTTTCTAAAGAAGGCCAACAGTCTCCCTTTTTAGGATTATGTTAGCCCACTTTGTATATTATTTCAGGGGTGAGAACTGCTAAGCTTGCTTTTGGAAGATTTGTTTAGAATTGATGCATTATATATGTTTTGTTTCAAACATTATTTTTGTCCCTAACATCACAAACATCAGGAATTCGATCTCCTACTTTGATTTAACGATTAAATCATGTTCTTCTTTGAATTCCTATACCATGGTGTATTTATATTTACTGTTCAACTTTCTCAGAGAAATCTAATATTTCCACCTTAACCCCCGGAAATAGGGGGGGGGGGGGGGGGG
>JAVDBV010021366.1:2634-15220 GCA_032619315.1 Piper longum
TATAGATAGCGGTAGATAGAGTGATATATATATATATATATATATCACTCTATCTACCGCTATCTATATCTTTTTATAACTCTTTATAACTCTCTATATCTTTCTATAGTTCTCTATATCTTTTTATAACTTTCTATATCTTTTTATAACTCTTCATATCTTTTTATATATGTCTATTGCTCTCTCTCTCTCTCTCTTTCTCACTATATATATATATATATGATGAAGAAATTTCACACCAAGATTGATGTTTTTTTGTTTATTGAACTTAAATTTCAATTTATATATTCAACAGAATATCCCACAAAATTAGAAGATCATGGGTTTTTGTATATTGAAGATGTAAATATTACTAAGAAGCATAAATTCAAACAAACTTTATATTGATATTTGAAATTTACATACGTACAAAATACACCGTAAAAGAACCACACTTCACACTCAATCTTTTCACTCTTTGCAATGCTTAGAGGATCTCAGTTCGGATAGTTTTTCAATGATCCCAAAACAAAACATACAAGTCTTTATATAGAAAACTAAATGGATCCAAGACACAAACAAGATCCGATATAGCCCCAATTAAGTTTTATTCTTATCTTCAACTTTAATTTAGGTCCCACCACTTACAGAATCTTTCTTATCTTTATCAATTATTGATGGTATTGGGGTCCCACCAATAACCTCATCCTTCTGAACTAGAGATGATGAAACTGATTGTTCTATAGATACTTTCATTCTCATCTTTTCCACGGCAGGACAAGCGTAAACCAAATGACCTTCTCCACAGTATACACAAGTAGAAATTGGAGAATTAAGACAATCAATAAACTGTGATCATCCTTACTACAACAATCATTCTTATTTTCTTCAACAAAAGGTGTAGAGGGTGCAGGTTGTCCAAAATTTGACAACAAAGGGGAAGAAATTTCTTGACAAATAGAAGTCATTAGTTCTTCAATATCATTTTGCGACATCTGAATTGGAGATCCTAAAAATTCATTTTCTTTAGGAAGTTCATGATCCCAAACATAGGCTAATTTAATAGCATCCATCTCTTTAATTTTAGGATTTCTTTCTTTTACCTACAATACGTTAGCAGGTAACACTGGTGGTTGTGTTACAATATTTTCTGGCATCTTTATAGTTTCACAATTTCTAGTTGTCAAAGTAACTCACTGTGAAAAAATAGCTCCAGAGAATTTTCTTGATTGAGGTAGAAAATCCAGATTTATGGAAGAACGAAACCTATCCCACCATCTAATAAATATTTTATGAACAAGAGAAGATATAATAGGAACATTTGTATCTTCAAACTGAACATAAAAAAAAACTCCAAGACAAAAACTAAGGAAATTTAAAATATATTATAAATTGGTAAAAAGGATGTCTCAAAGAAGCACCAACATGATGTGCAAAAATATCATATTTGTTTGTAATATATGGAGGTAAATAATGAATTTCTGGACCGAAATCAGAAATCCATATATTAAACCAGGCAAGAAGAATTCATAACTTAGGTAAATCCAAGCGGATAAACCAAGAATGCTGCCCTTTATGATTTTTATATAATAAAACCTTATTCCAGGCTTCAACATAGTCTCAGTATGTATATTCATATGGGATATCTAGAGGAGGATGTAATTTTGTAGAAATCCTTTTAATCTGATTTGGTTCACCAAAATCCTGCATTGTTAGTACTTTAGTGATGATAATTGTGAATGTTTATGGATTTAAATAATATAAATATTAATATGATAACAGCACAAGAATCAATATTATTAGATATTATTAATGATATAGATAATATAAAGATCAACAAAGAAAATTAATTGAAAAATTTTTCTTAGCAACTAAAGAGAAAAAGTTAGAACCTAAAAAGAAGTTTTTGTTAACCCTTCATATTCAATTGTAGATGTTTTTAATAGATTAAAACAAGAAAAACCTATAACTCTTAATGATTTAAAAACAGAAATTAATTCATTAAGAGAAGAAGTTAAAAAACTAAAAAATAGAATAGAAATTTTAGAATTAGCACAAGAAATAAATATTTCTCCTAAAGAAAATTTATTTGAAGACTCGAAATTTCAAATAAGAGAATCTTCAAAATAAGAAGAAATAGAAAAAGAATATTAATATTGGATTTTAAAGAAGCATATGTAATTAAAACATATAAAGAAGCTAAAAATATAACTAATATAACAGAGTCATTATCTCTTTTAAGTAATAAAATATTAAATAAACTAAATAAAGAATATAATTATATCTATTTAAGATTGTTTCAAGTAGCTATAAAATATATAACTAGAATTGGATTAAATACTTCTTTATTAGTATGTTTAAGAGATAAAAGATATAATAATGTTTAGAATTCATTATTAAGTATAATAGAATCAAGTCTATGTAATGGTCCTATTTATTTTAATTATTATCCTAATTATTTTATTAGCTTATATGATCCGCATATAAATGAATTATTATTATTATTATTATTATTATTATTATTTTATTATAGATATATATCCCGAAGAGGGTGCGTTGCAGTTTTCGAGGAGGGTGAGTGACACCGTGCTTCCTCTCCCCGCCCACCGGCGTGGCCTTCGCCCCCCACCGACGTGGCCCTCATCCCCCAACCCCCGCCATATCCCTCATCCCACCCCCGACGCATCCTGTCGCCGGGCCAAACTATATATGTTCATGTTATAGTGGAGCTGAACAGAGCAAATTGCACTGTAAGAACTGAACTTCATTGTCTTTTATGCATGGCACCAATTGCAAAGCTCCTAGTTTGTTACATTTTCACTAAATTTAGCTAAATTTGTTGCCGTCTAGCTGAGATTTAAGCAAGCAAAAACTGGGTTTATGAAGAGATTTGAAGGCTGCTGGAAATTAGAACCACTGTTTTTAGATGATAATCTTTGCCTACCCTTCAAACCAAAATCTTAAGCAGAGTACAACCTTTGTACTGGTGGAAGAGGAAGAGTTGGCTCAGATGTGAGCCTTGAGCAGCTAGTTCAACTTGCACATAGGTTCGCCCTCTTGAGGCTGCTGATAGGTACAACATTGCCGACCTCAAGGAAGCTGTGTAGAAAGGTTTCTGAGCAAAAAAAAAACGACTATCACTGTTATGTGATGTAAAATTTGGTTGCAGATGTACAAGATTTGATTCTGGGTAGGATGATTCCGTTGTTTTGATAATTTCATTGATTGTTTAATATTGTAGCATGTGTATATATACATATCTATGTCAAAACTGTTGTTTGAATGTAATTTGAAAGTGGAATTATGGTGAATGAAACTGAGATTTACTTTCATTTACGTAGAAAACAATGTTGATTTTAGTTATAAACTTGTTTCGATCTTTATCTCAAATTTTTATTAAATATTGATTAAATAAAATCTTGAGGGATTTTAACCACCATCCCCGAAGAATTTTTTTTGAGTGCTCTGCAAATTTTGAGCTACAGATTGACAACAATTTTTTTGTCATCAAATTCTAATTTTTGCCACCTTGAACAGGAATCATTTTTCCAAAAGCTATACAAACACAACAAATTTTTTTCTAGAAGCCCTACAAAAACCAGGTTTAAGATAGCACACATTACCATGCACTTTTGAGTTTATTGCTTGGGTGTAACTCGTTTGCATATGCAATGGATCTGTGGATACTTGCATAACATTCATGCAAAAAAATCAAATTTTATGGAACCAAGTTTTATGTTACATTGATGTGCGATTATGTTCGGAAAGAATGTTGTTAGACAAGTTTTTTGTTATTCCCAGCTTTGAGTCCCATATTGGGTATGTGGATTAAAATTGTTTACCAAATAAATTCTTATATAGAAGATTCTAATTGAAAGGCCTCAAGGGAAAAGTGGACAAAAATCTAGGAAATAGACAAATAATATCATTTGAAGTACCTTACAAGAAGTTCCATTATTCACTCCAATGCAATTACTAAATCAACAGCTCCGAATTGCCCCAAGTTTAATCTCCCATACATTTTTATTAACATAATTAAAGTATGTCTCCCAAGGTTTGTGTTACTGCAAATCAAGGGCACTAAAATGACAGCTGATATGCATATAGCATTACATCTGAAGACTTTTTTCTTTTTCTGGCCTCAGAGTGGATTAAAATTGAAAAATAAACTCAAAATCTGATGAAAATAGATTATTTCATACAACACATCTAACATAAAAATACATCGGCCTCGACAAACTTACATGAAGGCTGGCGCTATAATATCTTTCCCAAAACACCAAAAAGTTGTTGCCTCGCTTCAGCAGCAAGTGCCAATGTCTTTTCAAACGGATTTTGTTATGCATAGGTAACTGCTTTGATGCATGTTCGTCTCGCATTTTCCATTTTCTACAACTCAATGGAATCAAAATTGCTCTCCCTCACCGGATCAACATCAGTAGAATCTTTAACAAATGACTCGATTGCTTACAATAAAATCCCAACTTCATGTTCTGCATAATCAAGATCTTTAAAATTATCAGATTCACTCCTCAACGTCATTAATTCCCATTGCAATTTCTTCAGGTTAGCTTTCTTGTCAGCCAACTTCACCTAAAACAAATTTGAACAGTGATTATATCGTGACAAGGTGGTATAGCAAAGATGATGGGAAGAGAGGGAGGCATCTAACAATGTGGGAAAACTATAACTTTAGAGTTTGACAATTCCTACACCTTTACACTTAAAACATTTATGATATGAACACCAATATTTCTTCCATCAGATATACAAATAGTTAAACGAAACAATTATGAAACCAATTACTAGGAAAATCTAGATCAAATTTTGCCAGAATATAAATTGAAGAACAAGACCAACAAATGATATACACTAACACTGTTCATGTTCAATACAATTAGACAGCTATTCGTCTGTGGGTAGCTACACACATCACAACCCACATTCCTTGAAAACAAAAAAGAAGTCAAGAGAAATTCATAGTTCACTCAACGGAGAAAATCAAAGGAAAAATACCAACTTTTTGGGTTTGGGATTCCCTTGCCGGCGTCTGAGTATAAATAAGCGAAGCCTAACGAGTGAGAGTCAAATTGGCTCTCCAATCCTAGACTATGGAGCGCACAAACCCCCAAACAACAATCAATTCCCACAAGCAACAAACAAAAAAGAAAGAAAATAAAAACTCGAACTTTCCAACACAAACACGGAACAAGAGCTGACACCGAACAAAACCTGCAATGCCAGCACAAAGTTGCAACCTTTCAGAAGGCCGAAGGTGAAGGCTTTCCATGCGACCGTATCCCGCTCAGACATTCCATCGAACACCTTCATAGCATCGCCCACCTCAGAGAAGTTGAGGTAGAAACCGACCAGCGCCGACCCAATAAAGGCGTCGCCTTAGAAGCCACTGACGACAAGGATGGGGATCCACCACAGGTAGAAACGGAGGCACGGCGAAGGCGTAGGTAAACTTGTCGTTGGCGGCGGCGAGGCCGAGATGGGGGGAGAGGGCGTGACCGGGGAGGGCATTGCAGGCAAGGCCGCGAAGGAGGACGTTGTGGAGGAAGAGGTCCGGGGAGGGGAGGGAGGGGAAGAGGCAGAGGTCGAGGCTGGCGGCACCGAGGTCGGAGCAACAAAAATTGAGGAAGCTGGCAGCCGGCGGAGTAAGCTGTTTTCGGGCGGATTAAGTTCTGGCCGTTGGATTCTATCCAACGGCTGCGAGAAAAGTGAGCTAAAATCATCGATTAGAATATAATTCAACCACTCAAATAAAAAATACATTATTAGATCATGCCCAAATATATGGTACAATTATTTTTATATAGAGGTCATATTATTTTTCCTTGGATGCAGTAGATGTAAGAAGGTGGATAATACTATGCCTACAAGAGAGAAGAATGAAATCCATATTCACATGATTTTATTATTCTCTTATCCTTTTCTCCTTTAATCAATGTGTCAATTTTCCCATTTTTTCCTCTTATTCACTTTTTTCTACTTTTTCTTCATTCTCGAAATCACCTCCCCATAATTTTCGAATCTATGGCGTCTGCACTTCAAAAACAAGAGTTTAAAACTCCGCAAATTATCAACAGGCGAAAATGTGTTACCATTGTTGAAAAGTTAGTCTAATTTATTATTTTATATAAATATAAATATGTTTCTATAAATAATTCAAGTACAAAGGCATATATAAGGGCTTATATATCATGAAAAATGTTCAGTCGAAGTATTTGAACTCTTGAACCCTTCTTTTATATAATGTTTAAGAGTTATTATTTAATGTAATTTAGTGAAAGACATTAGTTAATGTAAAATAGTCTAGTAGGGTTTATCATTGAACCATATATAAGGAATTTACCCTTGTAAATTAAGGGCTATGGATTTAAAATCGGTTGTTCCCGTACTCATAGTCTGAAATTGGTTTAGTCGATTTTACTCGAATCGACTCAAGAATAGCCCGAATCGGATAAAATTACAAGCGGATAAATTTTAACCCGAAATTATGACTTTACAATTATGATTCAATAAAGACTGGAAATATAATAAACATAGTATTTTAATACAATGGGGATAATTAAAATTTCAAAAATCTGCCGTTTTGCATTGCGGGCTTGGCTTGAATAAAGCGGACATGGTCGATGGACCGGAAATTTTTCGGAGAAAAGAAAATAAAATTTTCCTTACTATAACTTTCTTCCACTTTCCCACGCGAGAGCCGAGGCGGCCGCGTTCTCGACACCCTCGAGGCCACCGGCGCGGCCCCCCTCCTTCCGATCGAGGTATCCCTTCTTCCTTACCTTTCCCTCCCAATCGAGAGGTTGACTGATTACACATAACTGAATCTAGACGAGTTCATCTGTGTTTCCGATTCGCAGCTTGATGGTTGTTTTGAAGAAAAAAAAAAAATTAGAATGAGTTATGTTGCTTCATTTTGGCAGTGGTTTGGAGCATGAGAGGGGATTTTGAGGGGTTTAAGAAAAAATGAGGGTCAAGTTCCAATCTTTGAGGAATCTCGATGCGTTCCCCCGTGCTGAGGAGCATTTGCTGCAGAAAACTAAATCAGGGGCCGCTGGTAACTTTTTTTTTCTCTTCTAATAATTTTAGATATTAGAAATCAGTTGTGGACGTTGTTAAGTAATTGAGCTATATTTTTGTTTAGATGTGTATACGATAATTTTTTGTGCTTTGGGGGTGAAAAATAACTGCTTTTTTTTTTTCAATTTTGTGCACTTGCAGTGTCTATTATTGGTCTAGCGATAATGGCCACTCTGTTTGTGCACGAGATGAAGTATTACTTGACAACTTACACTGTGCACCAGGTACGATTTTACTTCCTCGGCCTATATTTTTCTGGTTAATAAGCATTGCAGATAAGGAACACATACTAAATAATAGCTGATGCCATTTCATTAATGATGACATTGGACATTCACGTTTCACTACTAGCTCATGTAGTGCTAGCCGATAAATATGTTTGGTTAATTTCTGATATTCTTTAATGCAGATGTCCGTGGATTTGAAAAGAGGTGAAACTCTTCCAATTCATGTTAATGTGACATTTCCTTCTCTGCCTTGTGATGGTAAGGATCAACTACCTATGGAGTTGCAGTTTATAACCATTCTGTTTGGATATTTCTGTATCTCAAGTATACAGTTGTTCAAGTAAAATAATGATAAGAAAGTATTGTGTCCACGGAGAGTGTATTGTTAAATTCACAAAGTATCAAGAGTAATTTAATTAATTCTGAGAGGAAAAAAAAATCTATTATCATATCTACTTTAAGCTACCCAAATAAAAATTAACTAAATAGGATTTGGATTAACTTAAGCGATTAAGACATGGGATTCAAACTAAAACTATTTGCTTCGTATTTGATCACTACATGATTCAATTATTAACAGGAGTAATTGACAATTGACCGTCACAATAATTACGAGTTCTAATCCAACTTTCATATCTCTAAGATGAATAGGTATATGTTTCCTTAACCGTGAATCTCTTTTCTCAATCTGTCAAGATGTAGACAGAAGGTTAGTCTATTTATGAAAAAAATTAAGCTTTATATGTATAGACAAGATCAAAATCTCCTAAACCATACAATGGATAGCCAAACTATTGCTAGCATTCAGCATAAAATAGAATAAATAATCCGACAATGAAATTAAGTGAAGAGAAAAATAAAATATCATTAACCTAAGATGCATTAGAATCCTAGACAATGAAATAGCCAGTTATAGATGTATCTTACATCTAGTTATTATTGCTAAGATCAAAGTCATTACAAGAATAAAAAGTAGAAGAGAGGATAAAGAAACACTCTTACGAGAAGTCATCCTCACTTCCAATCTACTTATTTTCCACCGCTTGCACGCTTTAATGAAGTATCTAAGCTGTCAAAAGACACCCAAAAGTTTCTTTAGTGTTGCCCTTTCTGATTTGCATTAAGGAGTTGAGACGTATATAGACGTCAGAAGCTTGGTGAAGACATTAGAGGAATTGATAAACATGAAATTGAACATCTACACTTCCCTTATACAAGTCCATGTATGCCTACATATATGCACTTTCGTATACATGTATATGCAAGTGCATGTATCTCCATGTGCAACTTATGTTTATGTGCATGTCTGGAATCAACTTTACTTGGTCTTCATTCTTCAAATTTTTTATCTTTTTTGCTTTGAAACCTCTTACCTACAAATAACATCCATAATATTATCCATTAAAAACCAAGAATCAGCTAAACAGCACAATGATTTCACAAGACATCATTGACAATCTACTAGACTAGACAAAAGACATCATTAAACACAAGACATATTAAATTTTTACGAGAATTATCATTTATTTGATCAATGCCAAAGGATTTATACTTTTATTTTTTGTGTTACAACTTGCTTTTTGTCTTCTAGTGCTTAGCGTGGATGCCATTGATATGTCTGGTAAACATGAGGTAGACTTGGATACAAACATATGGAAGGTAAGTAGCCTGTGCTATTTTTTTGTTGGTATTCCATGTATTTAAACTCTCATTTTGAATTTTGAATTATTAATTCATTAGCAGCTAGGAAATGATCCATTTACTTTGTGGGAAAAATCATGTTTGAACATAATTTTATGACTTGAATTACAATTTTTTTAATTTTCAGGGGCTCAGTGTATTTAGATAATGACTTCGTCTTGTCACACTATTTACAGACATCCATATAATAATCTCCAAAACCTGATTTATTGATTGGGGATGAAAGTTTTTCCTTCTTTTTTCTTTTTCTCCAAATCTTTATCACAATTAGTTACTTCCTTCTGAATTTTGTAATGAAGATGTTTTGATGTTTTGTTCTCTAGATTTTACGCATCTATTCTTGTGGGTTTACAATTCAACATTTTATTTACAATGATTGTGTCAATTATATTCGATTATGATGTTTCCCTTATTTGAATACATTGCAGCTTCGTCTGAACCGAGATGGCTACATAATTGGGACTGAATATTTGTCTGACCTTGTTGAAAAGGAGCATACCCACGACCATGGTACATTTTTTCCCTCTACCACCTTTAAATTTAGAATTAAAAAATAGTTATACTCCTCTTAGTCATCTATGATTAGTTCCTTTTAAAGTTTTATCAGTTGTGTGGGGTTTGTCAGTGCAGTTTACATGTTTGATGCAGGCACAACAATATTATCAACTTCATGTTGTAATCTTGAACATGTTTGATGATTTTGGTTTGATTAGTGTACAACTGTTGCTTACACTTGATGATAATCAATGACTTTCTGCTTAACTTTCTTTGCTGGAAGGCTGTATGTACACTGCCATCCATCAATAATAGGATTGTTTTATGGCGTGCAAACCATATTGTGCTATTGCAGATTGTTTCATGATTAACAATTTTACTGTCAGAAAAATCACGAAATGCATTTGAAGAGGGAGAAGAATGTCACGCCATCTAGTCTTTCAATGTCTTTTAATTTCTTTTAGAAAAGGAACTTATATAATACATTGTCTATTTGAAAGTAGTGTAAACTACAACACTGCAATAATGTCAGACTCATATTGTGAGATTGTAGGGTAGAACAGTGGATCAAGTATTGTGATCTTTGCAAGAGGTGTTAGAGACTCATTTGGGTTTTACATTCGATTAATCTGGCAATGATGTTAATTCATTTGTTAAAAAAAAAATTAGAACATTTTGTATTCAGCAAGAATTTACCGGATGCGACTTAAAAAATGGTATAGAGTATAGACCAAGTGAGAGCTATGGAATTGATGGTGGAAGCTAAAAACAAAGAGATTTTACATGTCTTGGGGGTGTGGGAATCCCAGGTCCTTGCTGGAGAAAGAAATTGCCAAAGTTCGTATAACTGGAGACTTCTTCCTAGTTTTTAGCTTCCCTGTGTATGGTCTTTGGGATTGGCAATACCAGATTGGTAGTGTTTTCCAAGAAAATATAGCTTTGGTAGTTTTGTACTGAAAATCAAACCAGTTATTGGACTTGTGCACCTTACCATACTGTTATCTGTAGGACCTAAATTTATGTTACAGACAGTTTGTGTAAGACTTTGTGTCTATTAGTTTCTTAGATTTTGATTTATTATGAAATCAGCTCATGAAAAGGACAATCATGAAGTATCTATCCAGAAGGATCATTCTCATGGTTTTGCGGAAGATGCAGAGAAGAAAATTAAAGAAGTAAAACAAGCATTGTCAAATGGT
Organism: Piper longum; assembly: GCA_032619315.1. Taxonomy (NCBI): domain Eukaryota; kingdom Viridiplantae; phylum Streptophyta; class Magnoliopsida; order Piperales; family Piperaceae; genus Piper; species Piper longum. Next base: position 13,334 of record JAVDBV010021366.1, read on the forward strand.
GAAGGTTGCCGGGTATGTAAAGACATCTACATATGTACGTTCATCCTTCTTAGTTCTTTCTGCTATTCAGCATCCCCTATGTGGGGGTTAAGATCTCGTAAATTGAACATTAGCACCTGTGTACGAGTTAATTATGGCTTTGTATAAAATTAGATCTGCAATGCCATTTTTGTTCTGACTTATGCATGGTGCATGAAGATTTTTAGGATGAAGGCTATTTTGAAAGGTTAAAATACTTGATAACTGTGCAAAGGTTTCTGATATTGAAGGTGGAAATGCTTTGACTTTTTTGAACTTAAATTCATCGTTGAATAAATGGATTTGTTTGTTTACATGTTATACTGGTATGTTCTTCTTATTAGTTTATGTCCTAATGATTATTTGCTTATTCAGGTTTTTGGTGTCCTAGACGTTCAAAGAGTTGCTGGAAATTTTCATATTTCTGTACATGGTTTAAATATTTTTGTGGCACAACAGGTCAGTGGCAAAAATATGATTGACTGATGCATGTTTTTGTGAGGATGTTGATTACATAATTATGTTGGCTTTTTTTTTAAAGGGCATGCATGTGAATCTATGTGTTAATATAAGGTAGTTATTGGTATAATTGTAATTAAGGATATTTTCTGTGTTGATGCTTGTTTTCTTTTATTGATTTCTCCGCTGCTTTGTGAAGATATTTGAAGGTGCGACACATGTGAATGTAAGCCACATCATTCATGATTTGTCCTTTGGTCCAAAATATCCTGGTATCCATAACCCTCTAGATGGAACAACAAGAATCCTACATGATGCAAGTGGAACATTCAAGTATTACATCAAGGTGAATTATTTCTGGCCTGCGATTGTATTTTTTTATCATTCAGAAGCAAATCAATTTGTCTATGATTAGTATGCTTGCATGGGATCACATTGGTTAAAGATAGTTGAGCATGTGCAATGTTATCTCCAAAGTGCGATCATGAAGAAACTTGGCTTGCAGTTCTTGTATATACAAAAGAGGGCAAAAGGAAGATTTTCAGAACATGGATAGAGGTTATCTGGAAGGATATAGGCTTTCAAGATTTAAGCATTGATATTGTTTATGATCAAATGGAACAGCAGTCTAGGATCCATCTCCTAACCCTAATTTGGCTTGGCAGTGTGGAAGAATAAAAACAAAAAGAAAAAGAAAAAGAATTTGCCTGTTATTCTGAAGCTTAATAATGAAGCCCATTTTCAAGGACCTCAATTTGACACAATTTTTTATGTCCTTTCTGACAATGTTGTCAAAGAAAATTTGCTGTTCAATGGCAATGAACAATGCTGACAGTCTTGTGTTGGGTGGGGACTGTTGAGCAGGGACCTTTTAGCCAGTGATTGATCCTACCTCTGCCTTTGTTGCATTTACTTTTTCATTCAATTAAGGTGATTGACGAGTTTTTAGATTCAGTTGTTTATCGTCGAGGCAGATGAAGATGGGAGAGGCTGGTTACCATCCTGTATACAATACGGATTTCGTGTTCAATTGACTTGGGTGCTTAGTGCTGACTGGCTCATTAGTTTTCTGTTTTGTCTTATTATATGTTGATGGAGACACTGTAGTTTTTCGTGTCTTGGAAGATAACTAAGTCAGTCTAATTTGAATTAAAGCTGGTGAAGTAATCTTATGGGTTTGCTAAGTTGTCTTGAGATGAGACTACTTATTGGAATGAGAGAGAGAGAGAGAGAGAGAGGGGAAGAGAGGGAGGGAGGGAACTAAGGTTCTAGTCAGTCTAATATGATTTTATAGCCAAGGCCATGCATTAAAGCTGGTGAAGTAATCTAATGGCTCTTGCTAAGTTGTCTTGAGATGAGACTACTTGTTCGGATGAGATATATATATATATATATATATATATCTCATCC
>JAVDBV010021424.1:6870-22603 GCA_032619315.1 Piper longum
CCCCCCCCCCCCCCCCCTCTTTTGAAAAATAATAACTTGCTTTTTCTTGTTCACTGGCATGCATGTTGTTTGTTATGGGATGTCATCATTTTACAAAATGTTCTTTCTGAACTTATGTGATGAAAAGACAGATTTTTGTTGAGTTGGAATTAATTTTACGGGATAAGGGAAAAACCTAGTTCTTTTTGTGTTTCAAAAGATTGTCATATGCTACCAAATTTAAGCTGAAACTAGCCTAACTTATCTCCATATGTTCCAAAATTCTTATTCCATAATTATCCCTCCAAAGCATGTAATGAGAACTGAGAATCTTTATTCTGGAAACAACACCTTAGATCTGATATATATTCTATCTGAACTTGGCATAAAAATTTAGGATATTTGATCAAATAATTTATCAATTTAATATGCTTACTCTTATTTTTGTATATATTAGTGCTGGTTGAAGAAACAGAAGGATTCTTTAAAACCTGAGAAACAAGACTCTGGCGAAAAAGTTATTTGGACTTCAGGACTTATTTATGGCAAAGGGGAGGTACTAATAGATTATCGTTTGCATCTTTCCCTTCTCTAGTATTTTACTGTTTCTCAGTAGCTCTGTTTAATGATGAAATGACTGTGAGAATTGGAAGTTGGAATGATTTAATCATATAAATTAATTTTAAATTAGCTCATGATTGAACTTACTGTAGGATACGAATTACAATCCATCCTATTATTTGTAAAAATGGGGAATTACAAACATAATAACTGAGTGAATTGGAACAGAAGCCACAGCAGAAGACATTTTTGTACTTTATATATGCAGTGGCCTACTTTGAAATGTAAATGTTGGTTCTATGCTTGATTGTTGATCACATCTACTTCTTGTTTTGCAGGGCATCATTGGATTGGAAACAGAGTATGGAGTTCTTCACATGAAAGTAAATATGCCTCTTAATTACCTTATATTTACTTGTCTTAAACTTCAAGTTTATAATTTTTTTAGTTGCTTACCTTGCTTATCAATCATCTGCATTAGCTTCTGCCCCATTGTGCTCCAAGATCGGTGGCGCACATTCTTGAACTGTTGACTCTGCGTCATTGTGCTGGTTGCCACTTTTATCGTGCGGAAGGTCGAGGAAATTTATGGGATGCTGAAGGAAACCACATTGTCGATGTAAAAACTGTATTTATTTTTTGTTTTTTTTTGCTCAATCAAGTTATTTTCTTCTGATTTCTGAATGTGCAAGCTTAACTTGGTCTTAAAATGGCTGCTCAGGCTCCGCTTGGACCACCATTTGCATTGCTTCAGGGGACGTTTGTGGCTGAGGGGGTCTCTTTCAACCCTATCCCAAAGGAAGCTTGCCCCACCCTGAAAAGAGGGTCAGTTGCATGGATTGATTCAGGACCGGAGTTTTTCATAAGCCTTGCAAACCACAATGAATGGAAGAAAAAATACACAGTGTTTGCCTCCATCTTACCAGAAGACATGAAAATAGCAGAGAAAATAGCTGATTTGCCTACTAAAGATGATTCATGGAGCAACATCCAAGTAAAGTTACTGGAGACGCCTGTTCGTTTGTTGCTTAGAAGAACCACGGATAACTCACTGTGATTTGTTCATCATAAAATTCATAGCACAGACTGCATCTCATAAGCTTTCAAGCGCTTCGAGCAGAATTCATGGTTCATCAATCCCCTATTTTTTTTCCCATGTCTTTGAAGTTGTACATGAAGAGGTAATTATCATTAACTTATAAACAACAATATTACCTTTGCCCTTGGGGTTTTTAAGCTTACATGATTTTTTTATATTTACATTTTTTCAAATTTTAATTTTAAACACACCACGTACATTCACACAACACATACAACAGTAACCTTATAACCACTCCAACGGAGAGAATTGAACTACCCACTTTTTACCCAATATATTTTATAGCCAGGCCGGCTATAAACTTAGAGCTTTGTGATTTTCTTTTACATGACAAATTTTCGTTACATGAATTTGTTAACAAAAGACAAACCTAGAGTGGAATTCATAAGAATGAAAATGATGGTTGGATTTTTTTTTGTCAAACATTTTTATTTAGGAGAAACGTTAGTACTAATGACCACTAATACCTTGTATCAATTACTTTTAACACTAGTTTTTGTGCTATAAGCTATTGGATTACAAAAATAGTTTGATGATAAGAGTAATATTGTCTAAGATATAAAATAATACTGTTATGTGATTAAAATAAATAACTAAATTTTCAAGTTGATAGCATTTTTGTATCAACTATAACGGTTAAACTGAGCCGTCTTTTTTTTTTATTTGAGTTTGCAAGGTACGTATAACGCCAATACAAGGCTATTGAGTACAAAGCAAACACGTATCAATAATAATAAAGTTAACAATAAAATAAAACTAGAAAGAAGAAGTATTATTATTTATAAAAATTCAATTAAGGGTCCTAATCACCTTAAAAAAGATTAAATTTGCCTAATTCCACTTGGATGATAAATCCAAACAATTTTTTTGATAAGCACAAGCCCATTAAGGCAAAATAATTTGCAAGCCTCCTCTGCACAAAAAGCCCATCCCATCCCGAGTCGCCGCCGATCCCAATCGTCGCCGACGACATGGCCGCCACCGTCGCCGTCGCCGGGAGCCTAAACTTCTCGCTGGCGCTCCCTTGTCGCTCCACCCTCCCGAGGAAGCCGGCGGTGGAACTGTCCGCGCGGCGATCGGTGGGCCGGGGGAGAAAGGCGGCGCCTTTGCCGGCCATGGCGGTCGTCGGATCCTCGCCGGCGAAGAACTGGTCGGTGGACAGCTGGAAGTCCAAGAAGGCGCTGCAGATTCCGGCGTACCCCGACCAGGAGAGGCTGGACGCGGTGCTGGAGAACCTGCGCAGCTTCCCCCCGCTGGTGTTTGCCGGCGAGGCGAGGAAGCTCGAGGAGCGGCTGGCGGACGCGGCGGTGGGGAAGGCGTTCCTGCTTCAGGGTGGGGATTGCGCCGAGAGCTTCAAGGAGTTCAACGCCAACAACATCCGCGATACGCTCCGGGTTCTGTTGCAGATGGGCGTTGTTCTGACCTTCGGTGGCCAAATTCCGGTCATCAAGGTCTGATTTTTATCGAAATTAGTTTTTTCTTTGAATTGATTATGCACCTTGATGAACTGCTTGATTTTGAGAGATATCTAGCATGGCGTTCATCACTTGTTAATCAATCAAAATCGTGATAGTCAATAGTTTGTGATCAGTCTTTAAATTACATTAATTTTTTCTTTAGTTTTATTGTGCAATGGAAATTTTATGATTGTTTGATAATTATTACTAGTTACTTTTAGTTTTTAAGATCTTGGTTTATGAAATTGGTTGTATTGGGTTCGTTTAGATTTTGTTTTTATGTAATTCTTGAGGCCTTCTTTTCTTTTTGAAATTTTGTCCTTGTGATGCTCGATTGGGTATTATTCGTTCCATTAGTTTTGTCTTTGAATTAATCATACACTAGAATTGTGCTGTTGAACTGCTTAATCTAGAGAGTTTTCTATCATGGCATTTATCACTTGTTAACCAAAATCGTGATAGTTAATAGTTTTTTATCAGTCTTTCAATCACATTAATTTTTCCATTAATTTGATTGTGCAATGAAAATTTTATGATAGTTTGGTAATTATTACTAGTTACTTTTAGTTTCTAGGATCTTGGTTTATGAATTGGTTGTATTTGGTTTGTTTATTTTTCGTTTTATGTATTGCTTGATGCATAATGATGCATAAGTTGTTGTATATCGCCCTTTTTCGTGGGAAGATTTCATTCCTTGTTGAATTGTTGGATTGAGGCCGTTATCTGGAATTACATTTTTGAAGGTAGAGATGTCGGTTACTTGTTATTAAAATTATTGTACTTTGGTATCATCATTTCAATCACATAAATTTTGTTTTTCAGTTATCATGCATTGCAAATCTCTTGGTTCTTTGGTGATTATCACTGCTTAGTTTCAGTTTGTGATGTGTTTGTGTGTGTCTTAGGGTTTTTTTTTAATTTGAGCTGTTTTTAATGTACTGCTTGCTGTATAGGATGAATTAATTGTTATGCTCCAGATTGTATTTTTCCTTCAATGCTCACATTCCTTGTTGAATTGCTCAGTTGGGAAACTTCTTATATAGGATCAGAATTATTCAGGACTGTGATAATTTGATACCAGACATTATATATTAAATTAAGTTTGTATTTTAGTAAACCATTCCATAATATAAGCTTATAGTTCCAAACCTGCAGAAATTACCACCTGATTGGTAGTGATTACTGAATAATTTCAGTTTTGCTTTGTTGGTTAGTTCCATATATTTCATTTCTTCCTTTAATTGTTTGTGTATTTCTGGATGTGCGTTGATGTATAAATTGCTGTATATTGCACTGATGTTTTTGCAATAATTTGTCTGATTTTGGGCCTGATTGTTTTCTCTATTTGTTTTGATGTTCGTTTACAGTTAGGATATCCAGATCACATTGTTTTCTTTATGATTTTTTAAACATGCTTCATTCTTCTGAAGGTTGGAAGGATGGCCGGACAGTTTGCAAAGCCTAGATCAGATCCGTTTGAGACCAAGGATGGTGTAACACTCCCAAGTTATCAGGGAGACAATATCAATAGTGATATTTTTGATGAGAAGTCCAGACTTCCTGATCCGGAAAGGCTAGAAAGAGCATATACTCAATCTGCAGCAACTTTGAATCTTCTCCGAGCATTCACTACCGGAGGCTATGCTGCTATGCAGAGAGTGTCTCAGTGGAATCTTGATTTCACTTCGCACAGTGAACAGGGGGAAAGGTAGTATATGCATTTGATATGTTACTCTATTGCAATCTTCCAGATTTTGCTGTAAATATGAAGTTGTTATCGAATTATAAGGCCATTATTAGTGGGCTTACATAGGTACAATATAGAATCATCCTAATAGTGTAATTTTAGATCCTCAGCCTGGGCAATATGCAGTTATAATATAGAACTTTTTCTGTATGTTAGTGTTTTTGTTGGTTTTATATAGGTACATGGAGCTTGCACAGAGAGTAGATGAAGCTCTTGGTTTCATGACAGCAGCTGGCCTCACCAGTGTGCATCCCATAATGACCACAACTGAGTTTTGGACATCGCATGAGTGCCTACACTTGCCTTATGAGGCGGCATTGGCAAGGCTAGACTCAACATCTGGACTATATTATGATTGTTCCGCTCACATGCTGTGGGTGGGAGAGAGGACGCGGCAGTTAGATGGGGCCCATGTTGAATTTCTTCGCGGAGTTGCAAATCCTCTTGGCATAAAGGTGGTTCCTAGACCAAGCTCTTATCCTTAGTTTCAAACTTTAGTTTTCTATTGCACTACTTATTCCAAAGCTCAAAGCTCATCCAATATCCATATATTTGTCTTTTGAGGAAAATGCATTGTTCCCTTGGACATTTTTTTCCTAACTGTGGGTTTGAATTAAACTATAGGCAAGTGATAAGATTGATTCAACTGAACTGGTGAAACTTTGTGAGATTTTGAACCCACACAATAAGCCTGGAAGGCTCACTATAATTACTCGAATGGGAGCTGAGAACATGCGGGTGAAGCTTCCACATTTGATTAGAGCAGTTCGGCAAGCTGGCCTGATTGTCACTTGGGTAAGTGATCCAATGCACGGGAACACTATCAAGGCACCTTGTGGGTTGAAGACTCGTCCATTTGATTCGATTAGGGTAAGTTGATTTGGCACTGAATGTTTTCTTTCAATATTTTTATTCTCGATCCACAGATCTAATTTATACATTGCTCTGTTTTAGTCTGAACTGAGGGCCTTCTTCGATGTCCACGACCAAGAAGGCAGCTATCCAGGAGGTGTGCATTTAGAGATGACAGGACAAAATGTTACGGAGTGCATTGGTGGGGCGAAATCGGTGACCTTTGATGATTTGACCTCCAGATACCACACCCACTGTGACCCCCGACTGAATGCTTCACAATCACTTGAGCTAGCATTTGCCATTGCAGCAAGGCTCAGGAGGAAAAGGATTAAATCGAGTTCTTTCAATGTCCAGCAGGATAATGGTGCGAGACGTGAATCATTAGCTTGATGGTATGATTAAGTTATGTTATGTTGTTTTCTGAAAATTAGTGAAATAAAAAAAAGAGTTTGTTGTTGGTTTGAGCATTTTGTTTGACTTGCAAAAGAGATACAAAGTGAACGAGAAATTTGTTTTTAAACTGGAAAACAGTACTTTGAGGGGCAATGTACAAATTGGTAGAGAAGATTAAGGTGTTCTATAAAATCCGAATCTTCAGTTCAGGGATGTTAGTTTGCCTCTGTTAGGCTTAGTTCGTGGTTGGGCAGACCGGTTTAATGTCATGTGGATCCTAGAGAGGTGGATATGCATGGTATGAATAGAAGGGTTATACTCTGTTATTCATTGGCCATGGTAGAGTTTAGATCTTAGTATTGTATTTATAGAGATTTCGGATATATGTCTTCCATTGTATTCATTTTGTATCTTGTTGCTCGTCATTTGAATTTTTTGGTCATTTTCTAAGTTTTAGACTAACTTTACCTGTTTGCATCGATTACTGTTAAAATGGTTATCTTATGTCTAGTTGTCGGTTTCTAATTGTGTCGGTATATGAACGGGAGCTTTTTTGACTAGGTATTTTGTGTCGGTCCACGGCGATTGGCACGTGGCGTGCATATAGCTATCGTGTTGAATGTGTTTGCGTCTAATGTGTCAAGCTTTGATTGGTGAGGATATTTATAAATATACATCGTCCTCTCATTTCTTTTATTTATCTCTACCTCCTCCGTAGGGTTATAAACAAGCCGAGTCGAACCGAGTAGTAGTGTGTTTGAGTTAGGCTCGATATAAAACGAGCCAACTTTAATGTAAACGAGTCGAGTTTTAATATAAACGAGTCGAGTTAAGTTTATTCAAAATTTATAGTGTTTGGGCTTAGTTTGAGTTGAGTTTGAGTTGAATTTGAGTCGAGTTTGAGGCTAGCGAATGTTTATGTGCTTAATTATATAAGATTAAAAAAAAATTTAAACACTATATAAGTTTAATGTGACCTTAATAATATTTACGAGTCAAGTCGAATCGAATATTTTTTCGAATTTGAATATATCGAATTTGAGTTTCGAGCTGAGCCGAGCCAAATATTTTTTTATTCAAGTTCTGTTTATTGTTCAACAAGCTTACTTATTTCGAACTGAGTATTTTTTCGATCATAAAATTAATTAGCAGGAGTCGAGCCGAGCCGAACGTAAAAAGCTCGTGAGCAGGCTTGGCTTGTTTACACCCCTACTCCTGTGGATACGAACTATTATCGAATTTGTTGACCTTTAACCACTACCATGTTATTTACCATATTTTTTAATGTTGGTTTCTTTCGAGTTTTGACCGATTTGATCGATAATAAACGGTTAATAATACATAAAACTTAATTTAACCCCACAAGTTTTTTTGACAACATAAAACCATTGCTAAGATCATAATTTTATTATCAATTACGCATATAATCTGACATAAGAAACAATACTATATTGATATGTTTTATTAAAATTTTATTGTCATTTAAACAAACTAATATGTAATTTTAATTAAACATATAAATATAGTATTGGTTCTCATTAATATTAATTAATATAAATATATGTTTACTTGTAAAAATAAATAAAACAACTGATATTACTGTCTCAAAATGAAAATCGCACAATACTAATAAATAAAATAAGTAAATAAATATATAAGGTTATGTAAAATTACTAAATTAAAAATAAAAATAATGAGATATTCCTATGTAGGCAGGGACGACGATGAAGAAAATTTTGTTTATTTTAAATGTATTAATTAATAAAAATTAAATCTATCGTCTAATAAATAATAAATAAATAGCAAAGTCCGGCCGGAAGTCCGAATCGACCCGTTTAAACCCCTAAAATGCATCAAAACCCCCAGTCTCATTGTTCGAAGCAGCGTCGCGCTTGTGTCGCCGGCACAAGCGTAGCGGCGGCGGCGGCGGCGGCGACAGGGACGGCGAAGACGGCAATTGGGTGAGGCGCGGGTTAAGTCTCGGATCGGAGGAGCTGGGTTGTGGTCATGGAAGGGCAACAGGCCGGGGAGTACGAGTTCGAAGGGGTGGAGGGGGACGTGGAGATGGATGGGGGGGCGGAGGAGGACGAGGGCGGGGATCCAACAGCTAAGGAGAAGGTTCGTGATCTTGTTTGGTTTTTTATTTTGACGGGAAAAAAAAGTGATTTTTTTGGGGGGTTTTATGGTTTGGTGTTTGATCTGTTGTTTTGATTGTGCCGTGGGCGGTTACTGGTTAGGATCTCGAGGACATGAAGAAGAGGCTCAAGGTGATCGAGGAGGAAGCTGGTGTGCTCCGCGAGATGCAGGCCAAAGTTGAGAAGGATATGGGTGCTGTTCAAGGTGGTGCTCTCTTTCTCTCCCTGAAAAAAATTTGGACTTTTCAGATTAGAAATGCATGCTTTTATTGGTGGCGGTGTTAACCTAGTTTCAGCTCTGTGTGAAGCGTTCTTGTTGTTTGGTGGAAGTGCTTTGTTAGATTTGTTGGAGAGCTTTTGACTTGAAATAGACAATGAGTCCATTCCATGCAATTCTGTTGTTGGAAATTTTGATGGTTGTTTAGTTAGTGATACTTTATTACAAGAAAGATATCTGTTTCGTAGAAAGAATGAGATGTAAGTAACAAAAGGGTACTTTTCAGAAGTTAGGACTAATTCAAAGGTCATTTGGCCTGCCACACCAATTTTTTATGTTAGAGCTTTGGAGGGTTTTGAGAGGTGGTTTCTTACTCTACTAAATCGATGGCACTTGTGCTTGAGTTTCCTAAATTGAATTTTAGTGACACCGGTGGATTAGTAAAATTGTGAAGTATATAATTAGCTCTAGTTGTGATTATATATTTTGTTCTATAGTGTTATTAGTCATGTAAAACATAGATCGTGAAAGACAGAGAAATGAGCCACAGACTTTTTATATATGCATCAGCATCTAGATGTGAATGTATAATTAGTCACCAAGGAAGTTGAGCGGACGTGGGCTTAGATCCATTATGCTTAGCTAAATTATCAAATTTGAGTAAAGCTACAACAGCCGCCTTTGGCTTTAAAAATAAAGTAACTAAAACGCTTCCTACCATTTTTTATCCTCATTTTTTACCTTTTTGGTATTGCAATCAAAGTAAAGTTCTAAATTTGCTTTAATTTGAATTTCTTGATTTTGCTTGATGAAATACAGCTTGTGTATTTTAAGCTCCACTTGTTGCTATATTTCAGCATCAGTGACTTGACCTTAACCTGTTTTATTGTTTCCCTTGACTTGACTTGAGGTGCCTTGAGTTTAATAGCAACAACTGATATCCGGAATAGGGTTGACAATTAAAAGGTTTAAAATTTGAATTTCAAAGTGGGTCGCATCTGCACATTTTATTTTATTCTTTGTTGTACTTGGATATTCTGCCAATTATCAACCAAGATTTTTATTCTTGGTATACTTAAGATATGGAAACAGGGTTATCTACTCATTGAGATATCCTGCAATTTGAAACCTGTACCTGGATTAAAGTGGTTAAATTTCTGAATGTCTAAGTAGCTTTTGATGCTCGGATGTAACTGAACATATAAACTTGTGCTGAAGGGATGTGATAGTCTTGCTCTTTTTTTTTTCTATTGTCTCCTTGTTTGGTAGTTCAGATTCTCATTATTGAATGACTTGTAACCCTGCTGGTGACTTATAATTATAGATCCGTCGAGTGCTGCAACTCAAGCTGAAAAAGAGGAGGTGGATTCACGTTCCATTTATGTTGGTAACGTGAGTACTTGTAAAATTTGTAATCACTCTTTCGTTTGTTTTGGTCTTGGCTGTGCTATCCCCAAATGTGTTCAGTGTCAATAGGCTTCAGATGGCCTTCCTGTTTGTTAGTTAAATGTGAGACACTGGTATTATCGATTAATGAAACTTTGTAATTTTTTATGGTGATCGAGTGAGCATAACTTGAAAATTGAATTTTGCACGATGTTAAGTTAGTGTTTTTCTTATTTTTTTTGATGAAGTTATTATTGGCACTTACTACTGTTTGAATTTTTTCCAACAGCCTGATGTCATTTCTGGTACTGGATTGATTAGTTTTGTATATAGTGGAAACTGTTATAACCGATCTGATATTCCTGGCCCTGGGGGCAATTCACTAATTAATTCTGTAAATATTTGATATGTTTATTTGTTTATTTATTTTTTGGTAAAATGCTGTATGCCAAAATTGTTTTTCCCTGTGCTTATGTCAGTATTTATTATTATTATTATTTATGTTTGCCTGGTTTTATATCTCTTTTACTTTATAATTCTCTATATATCTTCCTGTTTCAGGTAGACTATGCTTGCACCCCCGAGGAAGTTCAACAACACTTTCAGTCTTGTGGAACAGTGAATAGAGTGACTATTTTGACAGATAAGTTTGGCCAACCAAAGGGTTTTTCTTATGTGGAATTTGTGGAAGTAGATGCTGTTCAAAATGCTCTTCTTTTGAATGAGTCTGAGCTCCATGGTCGTCAGCTGAAGGTACTTGCACCTGTTTCTTGTGTTACCTTTGTATGTTCTTCCTCTGTTGAGTTTCAGGCTGTTGTTTGTTCAGGTCTCTGCCAAGCGTACCAATGTTCCTGGAATGAAGCAATTTCATGGAAGGCAACCCAACCCCTTTCTACGGGGCCGAAGACCCTTCATGCCTCCTCCTTTTGCTTCTCCTTATGGATATGGGTAGGCCTTCAATTTTATATATATATATATATATAGTAGTCAATCTCCTGAAAATAATTTATAGGGGAGGAGAGGGATGGAAGTGTCAATTTTAAATGAGGGAATTGCAGTTCTTGTAAAGAGAAGTGCTTATACTTGCTTGCACACTCAACGTGATAACAAATATAATTTTTGATAGTGAAAACTTATTCTTTGTTTCCATTTGAATACCTACGAGGTTTTGGCTTTTGGATGTTAGTAAAGTACCTGAACTTGTAACTTTTCTAATTCTGTGCATGAGTCAATTATGAATTTGGAAGTTTGAAGCCTATAAATAAGAAGGTTATGATGTCTCTTTCAAGACACTCAGTAATTTTTCATTGTGTGCCTTGACTGCATTGGTTATCTCCAGACTCTTACTTTTCTATTCACTCTATGATGTTAGGAGCATGAGGACTCTTCAATAGTAACTCTATTTTAAAGCAATATTTTGTTTCTACACGTTTCTTATTTCCATGTAAAGGAGTCTTATTAGTTGGGTTAAGGAGTTTCCCTTGTTCTATTCAAATCAAGGACATCTTTTAAGTTTTATGTTAAGCCATTTTGTAGCTGTGTGTAGATGTTTTTGTTGTATGATTGGATATTTTTATTGTGATAGGAAATCTCTTTAGTTTTTATTTGTACGGATTAAATGTTTTTTTTTGGCAATAGGAGATCTTTTAAGTTTTATTTTTATGGTTTTTGTGTTTTTGTGTGTTTTTAAACATTCAATACTTCCTTCTATCTGCAGGAAAGCTCCAAGATTCAGGAGGCCAATGCGATATCGACCATATTATTAGTTCGTTGATGATAAATTATATCCTGTTTGTGGCAAAAACTTACAGGATGGTCATAGATGCAAGGATTTAATAGCTCAAATGGTGTCAATGAATACAAAGCTATTCCAGTCAGCATGTAATTTTTTCCCCTCCCTTGGCATCAGGTCACTTGACAAGCCTAAATATATGGCTATTTGTTTGTAGGGCCCATAATATTTGGATGAATTTTACTGGGTGTTTGGTATTTGATTAAGTGGAGTGGTTTATGGTTTTGCCTTGAAAATATACTCTTCACTAGACTTTGTTCAACTAGCATAGTTAAGACACCAAACTTTTCTGGAAACCATATGCGACGTTTTAAGCATGGTTGAATTATGTAAATTTCTGTGTATGGACTTTGGATGCATTGGTGGAAAGACGTTCAAGTTCGGCAAGCATCATGTTTCTTGGAGACATTGAAGTATTTGGTGCAGAGATCAGTGTAAGTCTCACCACGCAAATTTTTTTGCCATCATTTAGGGATGTCCAAATCATTGGCATGAGCAAACGGTTCGCAATTTCATTCCATCTGCCAGTATGTTCTAGCTTCAATCTTCTTTGCTTGCAGGTAGACTCGTGAAGGTACAAACTAGCCACCATGCTGAGTTACCAGCAGGGCCGTTGCTTTCAATGATCGTTACATAATCTAAATGAAGAAGGGTAGCTTTTATTTTCTGTCTATCGTCAAGCATCTTACTGCCGAGTAGAGATGTAAATAAGTCAAGCTTGCTCGCAATTTTTTTGTATTCGGTTTAGTTTAGTTTGTATTTGTTAATTTTATGATCGAAAAAATATTTAGTTTGAAATGGATAAGCTCTTTGAATAACGAACAAAGTGGTTTGGCTCGAAATTTAAATTTGGTGTTAAAATTAAAAAAATATTTGGCTCGATTTAGCTCGTAAATAATATTTAGGTCATATTTAACTTATATAATATAAAAAAAAATTGATTCTATATAAGTCGAGTTCTCGGTTTGAGCTTGGTTCGAAAATATAACGAGTTAAGTTCAACACAATGAATTATAGAGTTTAACTCGTTTATATTAAAATTTGACTTGTTTATATTAAATTTTGGTTTGGCTTGATTCATTTTTTATCAAGTCAAATTTATATATTTTGGTTCAGCTCGACTCATTTACACCCTTATTATCGAGTAAAGTCTTAGCAAACTTGTGAAATTGGCTCATTTACACCCCTATTACCGAGTAAAGTCTTAGCAAACTTGTGAAAAAGTTGATCGGAAAGCCAGAAATAGAAGCCCACAACTAGCAGGTATAGTCCCGCCCTGAACCAGCTTGACGAGAAAGCACCTTCCAGGAGTGGAAGCCGGGTTTTGCTCCGTGCGCCGATCCTTCTCTCTTTGCATGCAACAAGAAGCCGCCTTTCAAATTAATAGTAAGACAAGTTTGACATGTATGTCATTGATTTGGTGAACTTATGTCTTGTTTACATTGGATCAATGCTCTTTGATTTGGTTTACTTGTGGAAAGTTAAAGCAGTTCTATTTCAAGCTCCTTTTTAATGGATAAACCCATGTTTCCCAGTGTATGTACGCAACTCCGAGCACGAGAAGTCTTAAGTGGGCGACAATGACTCAAGTCCACAACTTCAATTTTGGCTTTGATTTTAGAATTTGTAGGGCGAGAGTCCAATTCTCTCACAGTGTATTTGACGAAGAAAAAAAAACGCTTGGTGTGATCTCATAAGATCGTATAAGTTTGGCAGTTTTTTTGGGGAATAAGCAAAAGAAAAAATTTTTGAAAAACTGAAAATATTTTGTGTATAAGAAAAAAATGGAAAATACGCATAAAGTCGTATGAGCATTTCACCATCAATTGTCTGGAGAATTAGAATATACCTCTAACCTTACGAGGGCTTTTTTTTTCATTTAGGGCTGGCTTGTTTGGTTATCGTAAAATTATACAAAAGATAGTGTAAACTTTGGAGATAATAATTTTCTTGTCTTTGGATGTCTTAAAATTTAATTAAAATAAATTTTAATTTCAGTTAAATTAAATCTATTTAAAGATTTTGTAAGGCAATATTTTCTTATGAAAATAAAAATAATTGAGGGAAATTTTAGGAAAAATGTGGGGTAAAATATTTTATTTTCTTCTTATTTTTTATTATTTAAAGGGAAATTTTTAAAATTTTTATTTTATTTCATCTCATTGTATTTTCATTTCATGTGAAAAAATTTTCCACTTACACTTTTTTATACCATCCAAAAAGACCCTTAGTAAAACTTGTCCTAATAAGAAAAGTACAAATAAGTAATAAACTCAAATACATAATTATAACCTGGCAATGGTTCAAAGTGTCATTTAATGTAAAAAAATTTAATTTTTTAACAACTGTATTAGATTTCCTTTCATAGATTCAATTTAAATAATAAAATATGAAGGCTTAACAAAAACATTTGAAATAAAAATTTAAAATTTAAAGAATTCATAATATTTTATTTTGCTAATAATATTAAAGAAAATCAAGACATTTCATCTCTTAAAATGAATTTTAATTATAATAAAAAATATAAAAATAAATTAATATGATTTATACTTCCTTTGATATCGACGACTTACAAATTGATGAATCTATTAGCTCAACCAGTAAAACCTTCATTAATCTTCTAATACCAAGGTATAATAGAGAAAAAAATAGTCTCGAGTTTGCATCTCTTCATAAAAAGTACTTGTGTAGGATTGTAATCATAAGGTTTGTAACTCTTTCAAGAGGTCATAACTCATCTAAAAGTTTGCAATATTACCAAAAAATCCACTTTTATTAATAAAACCTTACTTAATACTGGCGTGAGATTAAAAATAGGAGAATCAACCAATCATAATATTTTAAAAAATTAAAAAATAAAATAAAAATACCACATATGGTCATTGGTTCAAATCTTACTAACCTCAATTTATTTAAAAAATAATAAAAATATATTTTCATTAAAAAGTCACGGGTTTGAACTTAATTACCTGCAACTTCTAACTTCCCACTAAAAGAATCTATTTTCTTGTCTTAAAAAGGTATAATAAAAAATCAAATAATTATAATTCATTTTTCATTCAAATGCGATATATATTTAAAGTTAAGTCTCGCGTAGCATTGAGATTTATGGGCTGATTGGAATAACTATTTTTTACTATTTAGGGATAGCTACTATTTTGATTTTCTACCCTTTCAAACAAATTGAATTGATTGAAGTTTTTTTATTTAAAATTGTATTAGGTTTAATTCCTATTAATTTGGCCGGATTATTAGTAACTGCATATTTACAATGGAGATGCAACAATTAGTTAGACTTTAATCGAGTATCATCTCTTTCATTAATGATATGCAATTGGTCAATTTCAATTTAAGTTAGTAATATTATTTTATTATAATTTAACATTACAATATTAAAAACATAATATAATCAAGCTCTATTTTGTAGGATTTGAATACGAGGAGATAGAATTAAACTAAAAAGAAAATGAATTTTTTCCTACCCCAACCCTCCCACAACCCAATCTATTAATTAGCATGCATCAAATATATCTAATTTGAGTCGACCTTGATAAAGTTCCATGATATACAAAATCAATAGATCTCAATCAATACAATAAGATTTATGGTTATACAAATCGTTGATAATAATTTTAAATATGAGCCAAGACAAACTTTTATAGGGGATTTATTGAAACCTTTAAATTCGAAGCATGGTAAACTAGCCTCACTTAATGAATGACTTATTGTATATATCTAAGATATTAAATTCTTATAGTCTATATTATTATTTAATAAAAAATTACAAATAAAATTAAAATTTATTTGGTATCAGATGACATCTTGCCTAGTGCTTATAAAGGCTAATCCGCTGCCAGTTCATCGGAAGGAGAAAGATGATGGTATGTTTAGATCTTGTTTTTATTTTTTTATAAAAATGTTATTAGTCCATGTACTCATAAAATTTTAATTTTGATATTTTAATTCTGTCAAAATTGTTAATACCGTATCATTATTTCAATATACATATTTAATTTAATATTTATACAATAAACAATAACTAAGTTTATTAGAGCATTTACAGCTGAATGGTCTTAACTTGTTCGTTACCTTTCTACCCTCGCCGCCGCCGC